>JAPYYV010010588.1:19329-38183 GCA_030522625.1 Copidosoma aretas | reverse complement strand
TTTTTTCCCCAGGGAGCGCCTTCGTTTGCCCGGAGTTCCGCCACCTCATGTCGGGAGTGCACCACGCCGACTCGTTCAACTTCAACCCGCACAAGTGGCTGCTCGTCAACTTTGACTGTTCGGCTCTGTGGTCGGTATTCGTTGAAACTTGCTGGTATCACTGTCGATCCTAAAGGGTTTCAAGGCCAAGCAATTGCCATTTTCGTCCCCAGATTTTCAACACTCGATGAAGCGTTTACAAGTCTTAACGCGCGCTCGGAGCGCTTCGTCTCGAGTCTTTTTAAAAGCAAACGCTTCGTCGAGTGTTAAAAATCCGCGACGAAAATCCAAAGACTCGCACCTATCAATCCCGCGCTCTTCTACAGGGTCAAGGACTCCCGTTACCTAACCGAGGCGTTCAACGTCGAGAGGATATACCTGGCTAACAATAAGAACGGCGTCGCGCCTGATTACAGGGTAAACCGGCGGCAGCGCACGCGAGCGCGTTTTTTTACGTCCTCGCTCGTCTGTTCCCGATGTTAACTCTTTTGTCGCTCGCACCGCGTTTCAGCACTGGCAGATACCGCTGGGGCGCAGGTTCCGGTCGCTGAAGCTGTGGTTCGTGTTGCGCCTGTACGGCGTCGAGGGACTGCGTCGGCACATTAGGCGCACCGTCGAGCTGGCCAAGCTGATCGAGAAGTTGGTGAGCGAGGACGACAGGTTCGAGGTCGTTCTCGGGGCGAGCATGGGACTCCTCTGTTTTAGGATGAAGGTGAGACTCGATACTCGTCCATTATTGGGAACAAAACTGAGACGGAACGACGCGTCGCGTGCGTTCGCTCACACGGGCGGGCGATAAGAACGAATTACAGTGCAAGTATACTGTGTTTTTGGTAATACCGCCGATTGCCGGTTTATCGTTGCAGGGGGATAACGACTTGACGAAGCAGCTAATCGACAAGCTGATGGCGAGGAGGAACATTTACGTCATCCCCGGGGCCTACAGGGATAAGATTCTGGTGCGCTTCGCTATCTGCTCCCGCATGACCATGCAAGACGACATTGAATTCGCCTGGGACGAAATAAGAGGACGGGCGGCCGAAGTTTTGCAATCAACGCGGCCGCAAGCGCTGCTTATCGCCAAAGACTTGGACGGCTCGAGGAAAACGTCCGGCGAGATGGTCGCCAGAATAAAGGAGCTCGAGATCGGGAACGCTAAAATCAATTCGAAGAGCTCGTAAATTCGGGGAGAGTCGGTTGTTTTTTTTTTTTTCTCTTTTTTTTTCCATTCATTTTACTGTTGCATCGTATTCGAAATTTTTTTTTTTTCGTGTTTCGTTTGGTGCTGTTGTACGTAGATTTAATTTAGATGAACTAACGGAAAAACCTGTACAAAATGAAAACTATTACAAACTTTTTACGTATATTTTACAATGTCTATGTTGCTGTGTAATCGAGTTAATTGTGTTGTTTGGATATCTCATGTCAAACAAAGTTTTAGATCAATATCTATCACATAAATTGCAGTCTTGAAATTTAAAAACAGTTGGCTCACGCTTTTATTTTTTATTCGCTGCTGATACGCATAATCAGTCGATGCAATGAGGAAGTATAAAAAAAAAACCGGCTTGACTCTATTGTCTGGCAACTACAAATAAGTGTATACATCAAATTATATAATAATTAGTCGGTATAAACTACTGATGTATATTATACCTATATGACTGGCACTTTACAGTTTACAGTTATACTCTTATAGGCACTGAGGCAATGATCACACTCTCACCCTCTATCGGCCATTTTTGATACTTGGATACTTCTTAATTACACTCTATATAATTTTACACATACTATTACTTATATTGATATTGAAAAGTTGTAGCTTACCCAATAAAATCTACCACTATATTTCTATTATTCCTGTTATTCCTATTATTAAAAAATGCAATTCAATTATCTACATTATCGATTAAAGATTGAAGCTGAACGGTGTTTGTTGTGTGCGTTTCGTGTACAGTCCAAAAGATGTCGCTTCTCTCTGAGCGCGCGAAATCTCAAATTCAAACTGCATAAACTCGATACAGCGTAACAAAACAGAATAACATCTAGTGCGCCGCGATGCTATTTTCACCGGACGTAAAAGACTTTTTGAGTGAATAAGTATTGTGCGTGAGCTTTTGAATTTTCATGCGCACAGATGAAGCAACGATTGCACGAAAAATCAACCGATCGCGTAGTTTACATCCTGTGAGATGCTCCTAGCGAGATCTCGACTTTCTCGCCTGGCTGCCAAATGTAACCTCACAAGGTAAACCTCACTGACAAACAATCACTGCACGCGTAACGGTTGCTTTTACAATACCAACAAATAAACAAACATCTCGTTCTCACATTCCTTTTGTTGCCCAAACATTCCTGCAGCATAGCCTAAAAGTGCAAACATCCAAGTGACCCCATAAGTTCATCGAAACGTATACCTGTTTGAATCCCGAAAAAAAAAGGAAACCGATTCCTTACCAGCCAAACGTACGATTTGTTAAGAAAATCGCTCATAACCTCCCCCCAGATGGCTGGCGTCCTCGACACCGGGCGGCAGCAGCGGCTCCGCAAAGGACACTCCACCATGCGCCAGGATAGCGAAATTCGACACCTGCCAGCTCGACCCGTGCATGATCGACCCCTGCAACCCGGAGCCCACGGTGGTGATAATCGGGGCCGGCATGGCCGGGCTGTCCGCCGCCAACAGACTCGCCCAGTGCGGCCTTAAAAACTTCATCGTTCTCGAAGCCACGGACCGGTTAGTCAAAATGAAACAGCATGCTACTTTGTAAGTACACCGAGCAATGACGATCCAACGTACGACCGACGCACAGGCCGGGGGGCCGCATCCACTCGTGCTGGCTGGGCGACATAGTCGCCGAGATGGGCGCGACGTGGATCGAGGGCGGCTGCTCGGCCAACCCGGCGTTCACCCTCGCCGCCCAGGAGGGCCTGCTCAAGCCCCCGCTGTTCCGGCCCGACCCGAGCAAGGGCCTGTTCCTGACCAGCGACGGCCGGGCCATCGATCTCCCCGTCAGCATAACGGCCTTCCACACCTTCAAGCAGATCGAGCAGCAGGCCGCGGCGCTCTTCTCCCTCGGCTGCGGCCGTAACCACGGCAACCTACTCAACTTCATGGGCGTGAGGATACAGCAGGAGCTGCACAATTTCCCCGAGGATCAGAGGTACGACGCGGCCCGGGTCATGCACGGGCTGATCAACTGCGTGCGCCGCCGGTGCGGCGACGATCTGTCCCTCGTCTCGGCCGACCAGTTCGGCAGCTACATCGAGATCCCCGGTGGCAACGTGCGCGTGCCCCTGGGCTACGTCGGCATCCTGGCGCCGCTGTTGCGCGGCATACCGAGCTGCTCGCTCAAGTACTGCAAGCCCGTGAGCTGCGTGCGCTGGGGGGCGGTGAACGAGGCCTGTCCCCGGGCCCTAGTCACTTGTTGCGACGGCGACGAGTTCGCGGCCGATTACGTCGTCGTTACGGCCTCGCTGGGCGTCCTCAAGCACCAGCACGACAAGCTGTTCTGTCCGGCCCTGCCGGCCGCGAAGGTCGAGGCGATCACGAGGCTGGGCTACGGTTGCGTGAACAAGGTCTTTCTCGAGTACGAGAGGCCCTTCTGGGTCTGGCACGAGGGGACCATCAGGCTCGCCTGGTCGGCCGACGAGCTTGCCGATCGGTGCGATTGGCTCAAAGGTAACGCGTATAATAGTTCTATACCGTACCGGCTTACCGAGGCACAACGAGGCCGGGTTGATTGACTTCTCTTTTGGATGTCGCTCTGTTCGTCGAAGAGGAAGAGGGGAACGGTCTCTTTGTTGAGAAATTGGCAAATTTGGGGACGCACATATTTTTTGGAGAGGACGAAAGATCATTGGTTCAGCGCCATGGTTGTCAATAAGTAGATATCTGTGATGCATGACAAACAGTGGACAGCAAATGATAACAATGCGTATTTCACCGAGTGGTTTTCGAAACCCGCGTATGGTATAAGTAATAATAGTTTGAAATAATTTGACTATTATGAACTGTTTGACAGTAATACCCTCTGTTTTGGTCTTCCTGCAATTTGTCGCAACTACTTAACTTTTATTAGTTTTTGTAGAACAGGAATCATCCGAGTACAGTCGTCTAAATTCCATACTTGTTCGCTTAACTTCTCTTCGGTGTTATTTCTGACGAAGTAATTACCATGAGAAATCTAAAAAAAAGTGTCACATAACCTGTATGTTATGAAAACATTATACACGTTACGAACCCCCAATATTTCAAGCTTGAAAACAATGTGGTGTCCAACAAACCATATTCGTTTTTTAAAACCACACGAGTATTTGATACGTAAAACACATTGTTAAACTATTTTTTATTACTACAAAGGTCTAAAAACATGGCTTTTTTGAAAATAGAGGTAAAGTTGGCATTTTTGTTGAAATTGTGTCCTAATTTGTGAATTTCTTGCCGATGGTACTGTTTCACTTCAGTTTATTTAAAACAAAAAAAAGGGCGATAACCATACTGTAGATTCATAAAGACTCGTCCTTACGGCGTAAGAACAAAGAAGGTAAACTGCGATCGTGGTAAGTCGGTACGGTATAGAACGTAATATGCCCTTAAATAACTCAACTTTTTTTATAATCACCAAGATTATTCCTAATGGATCCAAGCAATGACGCTAACAACGTAATAAACACGGCCCGCAGGCATTTCAATGATAGAAGAGCTCCCGGGCTCGCAGCACGTGCTCTGCGCGTGGGTGTGCGGCCGCGAGGCGGCGGACATGGAGCTCTGCTCGGACGAGGAGGTCGTCGACTCGATAACCCGGCTCCTGCGCCAATTCACGGGCGACCCGACCCTGCCCTACCCGTCAAATCTTTTGCGCAGCAAATGGTGCACGGACCAGTACTTTGCCGGCTCGTACAGCTACCTCGCCATGGACAGCACAGTCGGGCACCAGTGCGACTTGGCGAGCCCGTTGCCGGGTAAGCGCGACGAATCTCGTTCTTGTTGTTGTTGTTGTTGTTGTTGTTGGTCGATGGGAAATTGAAAAATATTTTTGTTGCAGGCTCGTGCGAGCCAGTGGCTCCGATTCTGCTGTTCGCCGGCGAAGCTACGATACCCGGGCATTATAGCACAGTCCACGGGGCGAGGCTCAGTGGAATCCGCGAGGCGGACCGGATAGTCCAGCTGACCAAGCGCTTCGGCGGCCCACCGAAAAAACTTCCGGGTCCCAATCCAGCCTGTCCCTGAATGATCTTACTTTTCGGCGCGGAGATCGGTGATCGAGAAATTGTTTTATCATTTGTCAATAAAAGTGCTGTGTTTTTTCCCATGAGTACTATTTGACTTTACGAGGCACGCACGAGACAATGGAAAAGAAAACACCGGTGAATCGGAGTTTTGTAATTATTTATTGTAACTTGGACATGCGGTTCTCTTGGTTATACGATCGATCGCTTCATCTTAGGACATTGGTCGATCTTTATTGGGGCCGGACATGGTTTCAACATTTTCTTTTCTTGCTCGTTTTGTTGGTCGATTAACTTAACAACACTTCATTAATTCGTTGAATATTCCCGCAAATAGCTGTAAACCTGATAATTTACAATCATACTGATATACTTTATCATACATCAGATTTTTGAGTATTTCGTACAAACAATATACATAATATGTAATTTTGGTTGTTTCCAATATTTTTTCTAAAGTTGTAAGTTCTCACTACTGCTATTTTTAAATTTATGAGTAAAATAAACAATTTTTTGAGCTAAATGAACTACAAAAATAGAACAATAAAAAAAACCAGCGTTGATATTTAAGAATTAAGTTGAATAATAAAATTTACTTATATTTGGTTTGAAAAAATTTTCGCAACGAAGCTCTGAATAATCTCAAGTGGTACTACATCTCTTAAATTATGTACTTTCATTGGTCCCGTCAATAATACTTGGTCAATTACATTGCCCGATTAGTCAGCACGTACATGTATAATACGTACTTTCGGACTTATTACTTTTCTAACTTCTAAATCTATTATTGTCCCAGCTGCAGCAAATATTTTAGGCGTGAAAAACAATTTTTTTTTTTCATCAGCCTCATGCACATTTATCAATGAGGAATAACGCAGATTCCAAAGTTTTAACAATAATCGCTTCGTTATACATCATAATATAAGCTTGGGACTCCAGCAATTGGTACATTTAATCAATTAATTTTTCTGTCAATATTGCAATTAATGTTTCTTCGATTGCTCCCTCGAGTATGACATATATGTATAGCTTTCTTTGTCCGTTACTTTAAACATCACGTGTTTACCATACTTAACACAGTAAAAATTTAAAACAAGGCTAACATCTTTTTTGTGAAATTTCAACAAGTGATAGACATCTTTATACATATATTGGAGTAGCTTTTCTACAATTTAACTGTCAGATTTAACAATACACCTATAAATAAAATTTTGTCTACAACTTAAAATAACATCACGTTTTTATAAATAAATCCAATACTCTCAATTACATTTATTTACATTTATCAAAGAAACAACTACTCAAATGAGTATAAAAAAACGAAAAAAACCGTTCAATAAATAAACCAATCGACTCGTAACACTATATATTGCACATGAGAGACAGAGCTAGGAGAGAAATATATAATACAACCCTGATATATCAAGACGAATAGCGTATATAAGCATACGTACTCGTAAGATTTTGTGTCCATTGAAATCGGACATCTGGAATATACAGGTCATGGCAGGATACACCTATACAATGAGATAGGTCAAGCACGTGTATCTGTAGATCTATATGATAGCTAACGTAAGATCACAATCAGCAGTAGCAACGACAACATTCCAAACAATACGGCATCAGATCAAAAGATAACATCTATAAGTGATTCAGGATTGGTTGCAGGTGACGGGCGTGAAAGCCTTGTAGCTACGGGTAATCCGGGCGCGCCATCACTTTGAGAGCGACTGTTCCTCGAGCACCTCGTCGGCACAACGTTTAACCTCGTTCCACGAGTAGTGGATATCCTGGACCTCGGTGTAGCGCGAGCAGATGGCCAGGCGCAGGAAAAAGCTGTCCTTGATTTTCGACGGCACCAAGTGGATGTTGCCTGCCCCGTTTATTCGCTTCAGGAGGATCTCGTTTGTTTCATTCGAGCTCTAGTGATGTATGCGATTGGTTTACAGTCATTCAATGATGGTAATGAAAAAAAAAGGACTCATCGATGTTTTTAGTTACCTTCAATCTGAAGCAAACGAGACCAAGCACGACTTCTTCGACGACCTCGAATCGGGAATCCAACAGTACGAGCGATTCGAACTTGTGGGCAAGATCCACGTGGTGTCTTATATGTTTTTGCAGATTTTCGATTCCGTACAACCGGAGGACGAACCACAACTTCAGTGATCTAAACCTCCGACCCAGTGGGATTTGCCAGTGCTAAAATGTGTTATCGTCGAATAAACTTCTTGGTCAATGAAAAGCAACACACGCACACGACCTACCCTGTAATCTGGCGCAGATCCCTGCATATCATGTTTGAGATACAATGGATCGACGTTGAACGCATTAACTACGTATGTGGGATCCTTGAGCCACAGTGGTGAACAATCGAAATTCACCAACATCCACTTATGGGGATTAAAGTTAAAGGAGTCGGCTCGCTCAACGCCTTTCATCAAATAACGATATTCCGGACAAATGAAAGCAGATCCTGCACAAGCGATCATTCGATAGATTGAAAATGAGATTCAGATGTCCGTATGATTTCATTGACTTTAATAAATACGTGCAAGAGAGAAAATAAAACATACCAGCATAGGCAGCATCGACGTGCAACCAAATCTCTTCCTTGTTACAGATCGGTCCTATCTCGTCCAAACGATCAAACGTGCAGGAACAGGTTGTGCCCAATGTCGCAACGACCTATCAAGGTGTCAGAATAAGCATCGATCATTATTTTAAGTAAGTACGGTTCATGTCTCGTTGGTTTTAGCTTCTAGGTAGAAATTAGTAGGCTTTCTCTTTACAGTCGAATATAATTGATTCCCATAACATCGAAAAACATACGGTCAAGTTGATTCCCCGGTTATTATAAAATATATATGGTCGTGTTGGTTCCAGGTCTATGAAACGTAATATTTTCTTAATCAACAAGAGCTTTCTCACATTTTGTACTATATACGTGTGACACTTTTATCCCCTACAATTATAAACGGGCATGTGGGGGTTGTAGATAGCTATTTATATGAGATTTAAATACTTACAAAAAATCGGGATGTATGTATCATGACATATATACGAAAGACTCGCATACGCTCTAATTAATCACGAATATTATAACATCACTCAAAATTAGGACTTAAACAATACTCGATGTTAGTCTCCACATCGTCTTGTCTTGTATTGAAATTCGAGACAATATACTGAGACAAAATCCCAGTTAAAAATACCAAGACAAGATCGATACTTCATACGTCGAGATTTTTGTCTTGACAAGTCTTCCTTGACACTGTCTTAATTGATCTTGGTCTTGACGTCTTTTTTTTAAGAGTCTAAAATAATTTAATAAACTTACACATAAGCCTATTTCCGGGTTTTACGTGAAATTTTCTACACTCTTATCACTTTCTTTTTTCCCTGCTTTTTTTTTGTATCAATTTGGCAATAGAAATATTAAGTATAGGGAATTCGTCTAATGATCTCAAGACAAGGTACACAAAACATTTAATCCATCACATTTAGGTAACAAGCAAATAAACGAAACGTGTATTTTTTTGTGAACTACGAATAAAATAAATGAATCGAAATTAATCGTCAATCATAATATAATTTTTCAAATCAAGATTATATCATAATCATACGAAATACATTTTTTTCAAAATCAGTGAAGCATGTCTTTATAAATAGTAATCCTGTACTACTATTTACAACGTCAATTCAACTCTAGAAATGATTTATTTTAAAAAAAAGCGTTGTTTGATTTTAAATTAGTTACCATGATAATCAAAGTAGATGTTTTTCACTACATTTTCATAAACACCATGAATTGTATCAGGTGATATTTAAAAACTCATACATTTAGCAATGAAAAAAAAAAAATTTTTGAATTATTTATGAATTTCCAAAATTATATTATTACTAAAGTGACAATAAAAAGAAAAATATGACGGGCCCAATATTTTCTTAACAAGACGAAGACAATATCACGACAAGACGATACTTGTTCATTCAATATTTACTCAAGACCAAGACAAGATTACTATTGGTCAATATTTTTCAAGACCAAGACGACATTTACCTGAAATCTCGTATTGTCTTGGTTTTGGAATCCCCTACAAAAAAAATGGATAAACTTTACAAAAATATGTCCCGATTCCCCATACTTAAGGTAGTTACGTTTCTGCACAGACATAAGTACTCCAAAATGGGCTGATTGTATGTACGTTCGGTTGGATAAATTATTGTCTCAAAATTGTACGTAGAGTTAACCCAAAATACTACTCAAATACGCCCATACCTAATGCGTTTCGATAAACTAAAAATCGATTCGACACTTTACCACTAATGGGAAAAAAATCGACAACATCGAGTTGTACACCTTATTTGAAAAACCAATTACCGCTCTTTTAAAGCAATTAATTACTTACGTAGAACGGAATAAGGCCCTTATCTTTGTCCGTCTTGATTGCCTCTTCGAGAGTTTCTCCACTAAGTCGGTGCTTCTCGTCAGTTTCGAGCAGCCTAAATTGTACACCACCCAAGAGGCCAGCTCGTTCAACGGAACTGTGAGCTTGAGCTGGAATAAAATAAAATGTCATCATACTTTGATATATTAATTGTATCAAATGTTTTCTGATTTGTAGATTTATAGTTGTGTTTCTTTTTGTTTCTTTGTTGGCCTTCCGTACTCGAACACTAATTCTTCGGGCGCCTTTCAGAAATCTTTTGCATCGGCAAAGACATTTGACATTATCTTGGACATTAAGTCTCGCTTCTTGAGAGATTAGGTGACGGAAGAGGAAAAAAAGAAGTAAAGGAGATCTCTAAAGACCGTGCACTTCGTAAGACGATAAGTGGTGGAGGCATCAGGAAATAAAGAAGCTGCCATTCATCAGGTTTTTGTGAAAAAGTAAAGGACGAACGACGTGACTGCATCAATGACGGAAGAATAAGAGAGAAAAATAAGCCGACGGAGAGCGCACTCGATGAAAATCAGCCCGAGCTACGCGTAGGTAGGGTATACATAAAAGCGAAAGAAAACAACTTTTCCGATTCGAGCGCGACGGGGGGGGGCGGGCGGGGGGGGTGGGGGGGGGGGGGGGGGGGGGGGGGGGGGGGGGGGGGGGGGGGGGGGGGGGGGGGGGAAGCTGGTCGGTCTGCACTAGTATATACGGAGCAACTCCAGCGGTGATTACGCGTTGCCATGGCGATAAAGTGCTGCTTGATGAAGTGCTTCAACGTCATACACTGCCGCCACTGCTCTCCGCACCAGCCCCCGCTGTACCCTACTCCTGCCTCCCGTAGAGCGAGCGCTTTTCCTCCTACTCCCTTCGCTTCCTCCATTCATCCAACTTTCGTCCCCGTGCGTGCTCGTTTGTTCGTGACTGGATTTTTGGAGACATCTATTGCGTCAAAGGTGCGGCCTTTTCGAACCATTTGATCTTTAACTCGTTTGACGTACATTTGCCGGATCTTAATTCGGACACCGCCAAATTCAAATACTGGTATTTATCCATAACACTAAAATAATAGTAACAACGCTAACGATAAAGTCACGATTCCGCAATAACATATGTGACACACGGACAATCACTTGGCAAAGTTGTAACTGTTTATGATGGAATTATAGATTTTCTTTCATGCAAAATAGTTAGAATATTTGAATTTCGCGGTGTCCGAATATGATCCGACTAGTGTTCGACCTTTGCATATATTTTTCTTTGTATCTGTACAGTTTGTACAGCGGGATATTTGATTTTTTTTTCATACGATATTGTTTATAACAATGGCATAACAAAAATTTTTCTTTTCTTCGGGAAAAGTACAAAAAATAACTGTGACTCACCTGAACCGTATGCAACAAGTTTTCCAACAACCTCATGATCTTTCCAATCTGGATGTTGCTCTTTGACCTGCTGGATTTTTTTAGCTTTTGCACCCAGAAGAGCCACCAGCGTAGCTTCGCTCGCTGTTCCCTGAGTGACCAAAATTGTTCATGAAAAAATCTACAATGGTATCTTTTTAATGGATATCAGAAATAAAAACTTAAATAAGTGGGTTGAGTTACACAGTGTTCAAAGTATTGTTGCTTATATTAGGCACGATCATTAGAATCATAAAGTAGCGTAGAATACATATGTCAAGTGCACCTGTATATCATTATTATGTAAGATACTATCATAAATAAGTAGAAAGAACTATGCAAAATGGAGTAACGTTCATTAAAATAACGATATCAGACCAAATGAAAATTTACGTTTATAGCTATGGACAGGACATTAGTAAAAATAATTTAAATAGGTAGGGGACGTCTTGTACTATTTAAGGAGGTTTGGGAGTTTCGCTCAGAGGGGCGAGGAACGGGGAGTCCCCCCGGTCCGCGCAGCTATAGGTCCCCTTTACCGCGCACCTCCTCTTGCAGCCTACAATCCTACAACTCAGTATTTACAACCTTAAAAGATTGATATTTCTTCAAATTGCCTGGGAAGGATTGATTTTTTTTACGAGTATCTTCCTTTTGTATCTGTACAAACGTTATTTTTTGTTGAAACATATTTGCATTATACTGCAATTCTAACCGAAAGGCGACTGAATCTCGTCCTTCCATAAGAGCCCGTGTTAAATTGCCTGTATTCAACATTTTTTTTCTCAAAAATTTTTCAGGCGAAAAATCTGAAAAAATCCATACCCACTTCTGATGTGTTGTAGAACAACATATGTTTTTTTAAAGAAATTCTCGATTTTAAACTTTTATTCCAAACCTCCTTAAGTAACAAACAGTTGTATTTAAAAATGATAAAATTAATTCGTAGACTGTGAATAGCAAATCGTATTGAAAATCGTACCTGGATCACACCTCCTGCCTTGCCACCACTGCAAGCCAAGAATTCCTTAGGCAAGTCTATCATTTTTCCCAGCCAATCGAGCATTATCACTTCTAGTTCTGTACAAGCTGGGCTGGCGATCTAGCAATTAAAAATCAATTTAGATAAACCATAATATCTACGAGTCTTTTATTTTAAATAATATCTGAATATCGAAACACTTGCCCATGTAAAGCCAATGCAAGCTATCGCGCCACTTAGCATGTCAGCAACGATGGCTGGATAGGACTGGGCGGTTGGAAAGTATGCATGGAATTTTGGACTGTGCCAGTGGGTTACCTAAATTTAATAAATCATAATAATGAAGCTAATGATGTAGCGATGTCAAATAAATATTATGGAAATCATTAGGTCACTTACTCCTGGCATTATTACTCTTTCTATGTCGTTCATTACGTCCTGCCAATTTTCAGGCTTTTGCGGTGCCTCATCCGGAAGCAATGGCTTCATGTAGCCCGGTTGAACAGTTGGTAAAACCCTCCTAAATTAAAAGTCACGATATGAAAATGGTGTAGTTATCGTGAATCGGTAGAAGTGTTTATAGTAGTGTCGACACAGCTAGAAGATTGATATTTATGCTAATTGGTGGTTAGAAAAAAAAGTAAATATAATCAACGTCAAAGATCATATTTATGTTAAGTCTTATAAATAATATTATTCGTTGTGTATAATTTTCATAAGAACGTCTATTAATGATAAATTAATGAAGTAATCCACGCATTAACTTGGAATTTTAATCAGATCAGGTGTGCTATTATGAGGCAGCGCACATGCAATTTTCTAATCACCATCTAACGTTCACTCTGGTTTATCATCTCATTCAACTTCATGGAATCAGAAAAAAATAGATAAATCTTTTCTCGGATCTTGATATTCGATCTCTCATTATCGACCCATGTAGGTGTATACTATAGACTCAAACAGAAAAATGTATAACAGAGACTAGCTTATGACAGGTCGATTACGCTCCCTCTCACGCGAACGCACGAGCGTATGCCCGCGATATCGAGTATTATCAAGGCTGGTTTTTCCTTTCTCTCGAGCAGTTTCACCTTCGGACACCTGCACCGTCGTCTGGGCGTACAGAAATATGCCATCACCGGCACGTACCTACGTACCTATACTTGCGTTTAACAGCGTTTGCCTTGATCCAAAATGCTGGGATCATTAACGGATATGTCTGAATTGCTAATCCCGTAAGTTTATTGTAAAGGAGACAAACTTACCTGTCTCTTATGTTTTCCAGGTACTCCACGATGTAGTCTGTCATAGCCTTGGAAAACTCCTTAAAACCGTTTGGATCCATATTGTACCTGAAATTGGATAGTTAGAACCATGGATAGTTTTATATCTCGCAAAGACAAATGGAATTGTGATTGCTTGAGCAGAAATGGATTTTACCTTTATATGAATGGCACATTTTTTAGTCTCTTATCTATACTACTTATAATACAGAATTTATCGTGTGAATGAGACTGATAAAGGTTTTTCAAGTGCCACAGGTAATCGTATGATTTATGATTTTCTTAGTTATCGTTATTAATGTGACGTACGTGATACAATCAAACATTCACAAAGAAGCCAATCGATCATTGTAAAAGCTCAAAGACTTAAAAGGTATGTATTACATCTTTCAAATTGAATTATCATGTGGGTCAGTGGGTGAATGTAAAACAGGAAGTAATGGTGATGGTATACAAGAAAATTAGTTCCTTTTTAACAGAATATATAATGTATCGGTGATCCTACACGACCATGAATAATCTTTTGACGCCTTCTATTTATAAAATTATTACACACTTAGAAATAATGTGATTCCAATTAAAAATAATGTAACATTCCATTTCTGAATCCCTTACAACTACACAAGTACAAGTAATACAATTTGAATTAATTCCGTATGCAATAATTCTGATTACAACCACTACAATAATAATAAATCCATTGGTGTGATCATTTGGTGTACTCGTTTAAAAAAAAAAAGAGATGGATGTTAACTGGAGTGGTTACAGAAAAAACAATACCTTCCTTTGAAATTAAAAAATATTATTATATCTTTCTTAAAGTTAAATTCCTCAGTACTTGATACATTTAGTTCAGCCTAAGTTCAAACTTGATGAACGATCTGATAGATACTTCATACTTCTTTTTCTTTATCTTCGAATATTAGCTGAGGAATTTTTACAAGCTCAGCTGTACCATGCATTTGAAAGAGACAGATAGAGCTGTTTTCGGAGTTCAGATAAAGTATTTGCATGACGTTTTTGGAATATGATCTAACGAAGTCTGGTACGGTTTTGGGTCTGGATTTCAAACCCGTGAAAAAAATTTCGTTACTTATTTGTTAAGTTTCAGATTGGCATGATGTCACTGATGCAACGATGAACCATCTATGATACACAGATATGATGTTCTCATGACAAATACCGTTATGCTATCCTCTGTGCTTATGCTTTATTTGTTTTATGAATTTGAAAGCTTGAGAATTGGACTTCGTAATGTTAACGAGTGCAAGATGATATTTCAGTAAATCATCCGGATAATTGATAGATAGTAGTTTACTTATTCCCAATCAAGTAACAATTAAATTTAATTCTTTAAATTAATTGTAAAATAAAATATTGTAGAACCCTGGTTTTGCATATGCTTGACGCCTATAGGGTACACAGAATTAAGAGGACTTTGTGTGAAATTTACCTTTGAATTCAGCATTCGTAACTCAACATTACTTTTATACTAATAACAATTCCAGAAAAGGCTAATGCTCCATTAATCCTTCCGTAGGTGACAATGAACGCGTCGCGTCAATCATATCATACCGATCTTAAACTCAACGAATGAATAAGAAAGTATGTATTTGCGGGGAATCTATACCAAAAACGGCTAAGACCCAAGATGTCAATCATAATGATAATAACTTGCTCATTGTAATCTCGTAGCATGACAGGTGACTTTTGACAGGGCACTTTTGCTGTAGCCTAATTTTGCCGATTTCAACCAGTAATTGTTCACTGCAAATCCATGAAATCCCCCTTTTCAATTTAAAAGAGAGCATTAATACAATCGAACATTGATGCATCGATTCACCGGAAAAACCGGAGGCAATAAACAGATCTTACAAGATAAGACGAAGGAATGATATATCTACCCCATTCTGATCTCAGCAACAGAAATGGGTTTTTTTTTCTTAAGACATTCGTCATCATAATATAAGGTATTACGGAATTACAAACACAATATACGGGTGTCTGGTGTTGACGACTACGGTTAGTAGTTGATGGCTCACAGTACTTCCCATACGGCTCTGGAACATTATCTGATTTCTAAATTATTTAATTTCGGCGCGTAGTGAAAGGATTCGATAAGTGTAACGGAAGCTGCATTACAACTCTCGGAAATTCAATTTACTATCTAACTTGTTATACTAGCTTGGTAAGACAATGAGTGTTACGATGCGAGTGTAGTTGTATTTTTCCTTGTTTATTTATTCATTGATTGATTACTTTACATAGCAAGAAATAAAACTTTTTTCACGCAGAACAACAAGTAATAAAATTCGAAGTACGTTCCCGCGAAAGTAGGGCAGGCGCACGAAGCGAAACGGAGGAAATTTTTTTGTGATTCGTATAATTTCATGCATAATATACTTAGTATACTCAATACATAAAGCAGATAACTATAGTTTTGAAATAGCTTGAGGCATATGAAGAAAAAAAACAACTAGCATTCTATATTTCCTAATGCTTGTATCGAATGAAATTTAAATTAATTTATTGCATTACTTTTATGGATTCAGTTGATAAATTTTCGCTGCAAACATGACGAAACATTGCTATAACATATCAATAAGCTCATGATTTTTCTCTTGAAAAAAAAGTTAAAATTAAAACTACTAAAAATTCCAGACCCTCCGATTGACAGCAACGGCAGTATCAAATAGCCCGTCGCAAACAACCACGCTTAATCTTACACGCTCAGCGTACCACCAACCGGCAAAACGATTCAAACTCCGGTCCGTCAAACCTCCTCAGTTTCGACTCTCTCACGCTCCAATAAATTGAGCCTACCAATACCATTCCCCTACTCGCGTGCAAGGAGAGCTTGCAGTACTTGCTCGTACGAACAATTTTTTCGTTACTCATTCTTTTCCTCTATTTTGTTTTGCAGAACACATCGAGTGCTTTCACTAACGCTCACTGCCACGGAACGATCAAGGCCACCCAAGGTATAACGCGCGGGATTACCCCACAGCAAGTAGAGCGTTCAAGTTTACCTGTAACAGCCGCGCGCGAGGTGTTTTGTCGCTTATTGCATGCGAGCCGCAGGTAGCGTTTTTTCTATTGCTCTTTTTTTTCTTTTTTCATCGAGGCGTGCAGCGAAAGTGTAAATTATATAGTTTCAACCGAGTTAGAGTGGAAACTTTGAACCGATGATGCTGGGAAATTCTGCAATTGACCGATGCGGGTGGTTAACGTGCCACTGATAATCGTACCGGGCTCTCGGAAACATCGTTGAGCTTCGCTCTATGGTCTTACTGCCCTTTCGTATGAATGGTAACGGAAAAATGACGAGTCGTTAAAAAATAATCGTTCTCGAGTAATTTGCTCGGCAAGACTTTTTTTACTTCGAAAATTCGTGTGGCCTTAACGATTCGAAAGAGGTGCCGTTAAAAAAAACGTTGACCACAACACTGTAAATCCAAGGATTTCAAAACAAAACTCGCGAGTGCTCAATTCTATGTCACAGATCTCAAACACTAACATCCGCTTGGTTTCAAATTGACTGATCAAATGTTTAATTGTACGATCAAACACTCATACACGTTTTGTAATTAAACAAATGAAAGTCTTAAATCCATGACAAGAATAAAAGTGTTGAGTTTCAAGTGCTTGGGATTACAATTCGACGAAAACTGAATCGCAAACCACCAGACAGAGCTGACATGAGCTTTACAAATTTAACAATGTATACGTACGTGAAAAATGATCACTGCTCGACAAGTGCTGACAATGTACACCAACAAATAGAATCACTTACTTTTCTCGCGATAACAGTCCAGACCGGAAACCCCGTGGAGTGAACAACAACAACAAGAACAACACTGACTGGCAAAGTTGAACTGCCGGGAAGGTAGCTCGGCGCACTGCTGGTACTCGTAAGCGCGAGCCAAAAATGGACTGGCACTCGACAAAGAGCGCACCAAAAGGTGCAACGATGCGACCCAACTGTACGCCGCTCCCAAAGAGGTGCAGTGCGATAACGAAAGCTCGGGTGCAGCGACCGTGCGTGTGGCGCGACGGTCCACGAATCAGTGGCGGGATGGACGGGCTCGGGCCGCGGATTTATGCCAGCACCCCACCTCGGCTCTGGCGTCCCTCGCTCCCTCTCTCTCTCTCTCTCTCTTTCCTTTTGCTCTCCCTGCGTCGTCGTCGTCGTCGTCGTATAGTTCGCTGCTACCATCAAAACGAGCGTCTGTACCCTACAGCCGGGCTTCGTATGATAAGTATACGCGTTGGGTGACGTATGCGTGTGAGGATACGTGCTACTCAAACCGAAAGCTCAAACTGCCGAATGCGGCGAATCATCGGTTGATCACATGCGCTCGGGTTGCCTGTGGCGAATCACAAGTTTGTTCCAATTTTCTTTAGCTTTTTTTCAATCCTTCTCCAGAGTTTCAACTTGAACTACCAGAATGATCCTTTGAATTTTACAGTGCTGTTCAAAGCTGAAAATTTGTTGTTCAGATCGATCATTGAATTTTCTGTGAATCCAAGTAAGACGTTTGAATTCTTAACACCCTTGTTGATACCAAGCAATTATGTTGATGAGCATTTGAGAAACAGTGAAACATGTGTTGTTATAGCTGTTTAATTAGTGAGTTTGAAAATCGATGATTGCATATTACACCCACAATTGTTGAATGATGATTATAATTAAATGAAAATAGAAATTCAAAAAATGAAGTCCACGGATGGTCCCTATGGGCGTCCAATTGTTGCATCATTGTGCAGATAGTAGTGTTGCATCCTATGAATTATGCTACAACGGTAAAAATACACCACGTACTCGTGCTTTCATCAAGTTTTCATTTTTTCAATATCCTACATACTCATATATACATAATCATAGTAAGACAAAGAAACCGAGCTTTGCCCCTGAGTTGAAAAACAAAATTTTCAAATCATCCCATAGATAACTCTCGAAACTCTGTTATGAACCTTTTCCCGACCTCGCGCAAGGCCCGATCTCATTATAGAGATTCGTCGAAACGAGCTGAATCGGTGCCGAAAATAATAGCGCCTCCTCGTCACCGTCCGGTCGATCTCTCTCCGCCCGCACGCACGGACTCGCGCTCGACATCGAGCCGAAGAAAATAATGCTCGAACCGAGCGACGCGCAAAGAAGCCGAAGGACCCCGGTACGTGACCCCAGCCGCGTATCGCCTCCTCTTGTTATCCCGGCGACATCGCGCGCGGAGATCCATTGGCTTAGTCGGAGCGCACTTTTAACGAGCGCCTCCTCGCAGTGTATACGCGCGCGCCCTCCGCTTTCGGCTGTATATCCAATGCGCCCCGCGGTAGCGTGAGCTCCCGGTGGATCAAGAAGGCCCGAAGTGCAAGGAAAGTCGGAGATCACGAGCCAAATCGCGTTAGCAGCTCCATTATAGGAGGAGACGCGAGGGAGCGCGCGATCGAGTTAACGGGAGCACTTTCC
>JAPYYV010010588.1:0-17272 GCA_030522625.1 Copidosoma aretas | reverse complement strand
CGCGCGTCCCCCGTCCACCCCCCCCCCCCCCCCGATATCGAAATCGCAGTTTCCCGTGCGTTGAATTAAAAACATACTCGCGCACGACCGGTCGACACGCGGGATCCGACGTTACAAATGGAGATGATCAAGGAGTACTTCGAGTGCATCAACTTCCACTGGATAATCGTCGTGCTGACCGGCATGTACGTCCAACTGCGCGACATATGCCTGATCGGCCTGTGCTTCGAGGTCGTCCACGATCCGCCCTTCAATCCGTCCTACGCCTCCCTCATCTTCGTCTTCTCCACGGTCTGCCTCTTGGCCGAGTACAGGCTCTGGCCCAGGTCGCTAAAGGAGCCGCCCATACTGCTGCTCATCATCTACGAGGCGAGCCTCTCCCCACTCCTCGCTCGAGGTTTTCTTCCTTTTTCTTCCCGTTCCCGTCTTCATGCCAAGTTTTTCATTCAGATCCTGTTCACTGCTCTGGTCACCGATCTGGCCAAGCGAATCATCTGGGTGCCGCTGATGCATCTGACCTGGTGCTTGACGCAGGAGTCCAGCAAAACGGTGAGGTTTTTTCGAATCATCCGTGTCCTGATTATTCATTGAAATCGTGCTAGCGTGGATAATGAATACGAGCCGATTTCACTCGATATTTTAGCCAATACTTAATCGCGAACGTTTGGAACATTAATTTTTATACGTTTTGTGGCTGCCACAAGCATTACGGATGATGATGATGATGATGATGATAATGACACGAGTTGTTTCTCCCCTCGTTTCAGTTGATATGGATCAATTCCCAGATGGAGTTGGGAAAGTATTCTCAGCTGATGCACGCGGCCTCCTACATGAGGACGGACATCGCGGCGACGCACACGGCCTTCTGTATTTCCGTGCTCACTTTCCTGTGGATGCTGGATGCCACCGAGACCCTCGACTCGCTCCTGATCGACCTCTGGGCCAAGTATTAAGTAAAAAATTGCAGAGCGACATTTTTTCCATCTCAACATCCGATTGTTTCGGCTTTTATTTACAAACAATGGCGCTGCTCGTTTTTCAGGGTACTCGACGAGCGAAAGAGCAGAAGGATTACCTTTACAAATCCCGAAGTCACCGATTACTTTGTGTACTGTCTATTGAAAAGATAAATCGGTCCGTGCAACATATTTGGGGTATCCGTCGAGAGGAGTAGAACCAAATTGTCTTGTGTTTCGTTAATCGTCCATAATTTGTTCCATTGTGATTGTATTTTTTTAGTGAATCTTGTAATTTAGCATCGTGATGAAATATATGCGCTTTTAAAAGGAATAGCTCGTTACGCGTGTGTAATCCGTCGTTTCGATGATTTTGTTGCTCAAAAAGGACTCGATAAGTCTTGAATAAAAGTAACTCGCTTGTACGCAAAATTATCCGGTATGAAAACGAGTACTTACGCAGCATAAAATAAGTACCTGTACACCATCGATGATTCATAATAAATAACGCGATGATACAATCGATTCAATTATTTCGTATATGTATATATATATATATACATATGTATTGTACAATAGACTCACAATCAACTTCAAACGGCTCTCGGTAACAGTTGCCGCCGCCACGCTGCGCGTACAATATAATGGTTAGAAACGCAGCAATCGGTGGCTCCGATTGAAAACTTTCGCAGTTGGCAAGATGTCAAATACCATTTACACGATATCGGCGCTGTTGTTGCACTGCATGAACATGTCACTGTTCAAAACGTGCTTCGCCGACGCGCTGGAGGACAAGCACGGCAACAATTTTCCCTTCGGGCCGCCCATGACCTCCTTCATCTTTGCCGTCGGAGTGTACGCGATCACGTCCAACCTCGACTTTTACCCGGAAAAATTTCGAAAACCGAGTCCACCGCTGATGGGCTTGTACGAGGTAAATATCAAACCGTCTCGGTCAAGGTGGATTTTTCCTTTCTCTCCCTTCTGTGTGATGATTTCCACGCAACGGCACATACATACATACATACATACATATAATATATTATGTTTTCAGTTTATGGTAACGTCGTTCATTCTTGAATTTTCGTTGGCCTGCATTTGGGCTCCCATCGACGTTAGTATTTATGTATCTCTGACGAAAATAATTCATAAGGTTCGTACGAATTGCGCCCAACTATAGCCAATATCGATGGCACGCCGTACATATTACCTTGTGTATTTTTCATCTCGTTGTCAACAGATTTTCGTACTCTTCGAGTACAAGGACGCAGCGGCTTGGTTGCTACACAACAAATATCCCATGGCGATTTTATGTTACGTCATCGCGATTGGATTCTTACTGTCGGCGCTCTACGTCACCGGGCTGTCCGATGCCATTGTGAATTCGTAAGTGGCTTCGCACCAGATCGTGGCTTTTGACATTTTTCGGTGCTCCCACAATCAATCTCGTTGATTGGCGTTTCAGTGATTTCAAGGAGAAGTTTTTTTTCATCAATCGAAAGAACAAATTAGATCTGAAACTGTCCAATGAGAGCGTTATGATTGACGAGTCGGAGAACGATGATCCGGCGAATCGTAAAAAGATCCGGAAGAAGAAGATTCGAAAAACTGTAAACAAGGACGCTTCGAACGAATAGCTTACCGATCACTGTATGTTTTTCATTCGTTTGAATGTTGATTCATGATTTAGTTGGCCAAGCTGTGCTCGAAAAAGATTGCGGAATTTAAAAAAAAAAAAAAAAACTTTACTCACATGTTTATATTAAAAAGAAGGCATTTTTATTTCGTTCAAAACTGAAAATGATAAAGTACAAATGTTATTGATAATATAGTGATAATCATGTATCGTAATCAATCGTTAATAATAATAATAATAATAATAATTAATAATACGTGTATTGATTATACTGTACGTATAGACTATTATACGGTAATTGTACTAACGAGATGTGTTCAGTGGCAGCGCACATATACATATGTATTTATATTTATATTTGTATTTATATATATATAATTTATATTTTTTTTTTCTCATCTATGTTTCTGTACATTACAGCATCCGTGTAACGACGGCTACGATAAAACACTGGGTCCTTTACGATTATTTTTTTGTTATCTCACTTGGTTTTTTACACTCCCCACGACCTGCGCGGTGACGGCGCGATCGGCACTGGGCCTCCCGCATATATAGCGTTGGTTTTTTTTTTTTTTTTTCATTTCTCGTAAACAAGTGTTACTTTACTTTACGCCTTTTTTCTCGAGTCGACTTTTATTTATTACTTTTTTGCTTAGAGTAGGGTATGCATTTTTCATACATTTTTTTCTGGGCAGTGTGCGGTTGTAATAATTGATAGCGCATAGAAAACGTTTTTTTTTTTTCATCGGATATGTGCCTTCGAACATAGTTTTGTTTTTAGTCTCATTACACTTAAATAATCACTAAATGCTATCAGCTGTCCTTTACATTTGTTCATTGTGAATAGGAAATATTCTGTTATACAAAGTATAAGTACACTTGAGAGTATACGTATTAATAACAAATTTTTATTCTTCGTAATGTAAGTCAACGATTCGTTCTTGAGATCATGAAGCGTTTTCGCGATGTTTCCCAAGAGGGAAAAATAAAATATTTAGAGTCCTTAAAAAGGTAATCTCTAAGAGACAAAGAAAACACCAGCAAAATTAATCTGCTCTTTGAGACTTTCACTTTCGCTGATTATAAATTCGCGTTTGTTAATAAAAAATTATTAATGAAATTCTAAGAGCATATCTTAGGTATAGATAAAAAGTCTTATGTTTTCATTAATTCGATTGTTTGTACGGTTTTTTCGTGATTGCGAGTAATCAATTATTATTGAATGAAACAATTAAACCGAGAAGGTGCAACAAATCTCGGAATGCCGAGGGCCGAAGGCGGTAATGGAAAGATTGTGAAGTGTGTGTCTTAATGATTCGTTCATTTGCATAGACAACGGTGAACCTTAGCTATATCATATAGTTAATAATTCTCTTATGCCACTGTACACACGCACGACGCAATCCAGTTTTAACGATAAACTCTCATTTTCTAATGCCAGTCTGTGGAATACTGTCGCTGTATCTTAGTTGCTACATTTTACTGAGAAGAGAAAAACATACGTGTCTAAGAAATTCGCTTGAAAAGGAAACAATCGCTTGAGGAAAACTTTAATTAAATAAAAACGAAATCGCAAAATAAAAAACATAAAAAATATTGAAATCATCAACCTACAAAATGCAATCTACCTCATTGTAATATATTCATTGTTATGATAACTCAACAATTCCAAATGCAGCACATACTACCTAAATCATCTTTAGCTTTTGGAATGAAAAAACTGATGGCACCTTTGGCACCTTGAACAAAAAAAAAAACCTAATGATTTTCATGGAAATGACAAAAATAATGTATGGCTTGTGAGATAGTTTGCACTTTTTAGATCAGTCCATTTTATTCAATAAATAATATAATAAGATGGGCGATCGAAAAGACGTTTGAAACGAATAATTACAAAATAACTAAATAACGACGTTGTTGGATTAAAAAATCATACAGATACGCTAATAAATACATCATAAATATAATACAAAAGATTCATTTACAAAGTCTCTTTCTCGAAGTATGACTGACAGTTTACAAACACAAGACTAGGTCAGCTTTAATCGCGGGTTTAGTGTTACACCATTTTTTTAAATTAAAATTACGCATATGTATATTTCTCAAAAATTAATATCACAAATCGCATAAAAAACGATACCATAATAGTACGAAAACCGGTATAGGACAATCATACAATTACATTAACTCGCGTCGTCGTGCAAAGTTTGCGACGCTATTGAGCGCACTGACTCCTCGTTTGTAATACCTCTTTGTGAGTGTATAAGTGTGTGTTTCTGTTTGTGTATTCTCGGGTAGGTAAGACTCTCGTCTTATCTGCTGGCCTTCATACGTTTAATTACACATTTCCTCGTACATTAATTATATTTATATATTTATATATTTATACGTTGTTTCTTTCCTTAAGGATAAACCGTCACGCGGACACCTAACAGGTAAATTGACTATTTTTTTAAATATTCCCATGAAGAATTTTACAAATTATCAGTCGGTTCGAGTGAAAAAATCTATTTCATACACGTATCAGCGACGCAGTCGAGCTATTTAGTAAGGTACACCTCTGCATTTGGCCTTTCACGGCGAGAGACTCGACGGGACTTGGGTGCGTGTTTCATACTACATCGTGTATATAGACGCGGCGAGCATCGAGTCGCTTGCGTAGAATTGGCTTCATAATGATTACTATTATTATTTTTTTCTTTTCATGTATCGCTGCGAATACACTCACAAAAATATCTTCTTATCACAAGACAAATACTTTTTAATTTCTCCTCTAGATTGAATAGCTTTGCACTTTTACAAAATAGAATTGCATCGTTGGCTCGAGAAAAAATAATCTAGATGAAAGATTAAAAAATATTCTGGTACTTTGCGATAAGTTACTATTTTCATAAGCATCGAGGAGAAACGAAAAATTTAGATTTACGTAGGTATCGACTGAGAGAAAGTATATGCTGGAACCAACCAAATGCGTGTATGATAAAATAAAAAATGTCTTTTTTTCCGTTACATGGTACTTGTAATATCGCACGACGAAAAATGAGCTAATTGCTTTGGCGCGACGCTATAGAATTCTTACAATAGTCATAATAATTAGGATGATAAGAGCGACAATGACGAGAATGAGGCGATGACATTGTTAACACTAGTAATAAAAATAATATTTATGATAATAATAGTCATAATCTAATCTTTGCAATGATGACTCCGGTAAAGGTATGACTAAGTTATTTAATCTATTTCGATAAACTTAAAGATAATCGCGATTTCTGACCTTACTTTGGGGTGATCATATTCTTATAGAGCTACAATGAGACAATCAACAATGATAATATTTCGTTCGATAGGACTTTTGTGTTTCGCGAAACACACTTCGCATTTTTTGTGAACGTTTCTCAGTTAAATTAAACGTTTGTCCGTCATAACACTGTAAGTTTTTTTTTTTTTTTTTTTTGTTTTTGTTTTTTGTTTTTTTTTTTTTTTTTTTTTTTTTTTTTTTTTTTTTTTTTTTTTTTTTTTTTTTTTTTTTTTTTTTTTTCGTGAAACATGGATTGCTGTCCTTATACTGTTTTTACTCGACTACTCCCGATCATCACGACGGAGGAGAATAATTTAAAATCTATGATAATGACAATGGAAAAACGGTCTTATTTTAAAAATTTCATATTATATAATTATGTATGTACGTATACTATAAGTAACGAAGGTAACCGGTTGTAGTCGAATAATAATTCATAAAAATGAATTCTTAGAAATATTTTACGTTACGTTCGCATGCGAGGGACGACTACGTATACGCGCAACGCACTATAATACAAATAGTTTTATCATTTTTTTATGCTTTATATTAATTATAGGTAATGAGTGATTCTTTTTAGATTATTTTTTTCTTGCTTTTTCACACTCTCGTTTCTTTATACTTATTGCAGTATTCATTGCGCGTGACCTTACGCTTTTGTGTCTTTTAAAGTAAACTTAAGGTACAATACGCTCAACAATATGTTACTATACTCATCGTGCCTAAATTACTTTCACCTCGTAATCATGCAAATTGAGCGTACTGATATTCGTATGACTTTCAGAAATATATAAAGTATTTGTTCATCTTGTCATCAAGCAAGGACAAATAAGCCCAAAGTCGACTATATCTTTCGATTTTTTTCACATCGAAGATTTAACTGCAGACCGACATGTGTTCCTATTACCAGTCTTTCAATAGTTTTCTTTTTTAAAAAGAAAAAAACATGCTCAACTATCATTGCACGAACATGAATTGACGATTGCACTTGACGTGCAATCAAACCTGCGGCATCACTATCATTGAAGTGGTAAAATAGTTTACTCTTCTTCTTCACTCTCACGCTCGTTAGGACCATACATGTCAGCTAGTTTATCAAATCTAGGACCCCAGCTACCCAAATATTCATATTCTTGTTGTTCATCGTCTGTACCTAAAAATATATGTTTTGTCTTTTTATTTTTTCTCAGAACTTACAGTATTATTTCCAAGAAGTGAAGTTTATGTATCGTAAAATTACTTACCAGAAGCTAAAGATGACAATGAACCAGCAGTACTTCCACCTCCTTCGTATGCATAATTTCGTAAGTCATCAAAAGGAGGTGCATTAGGATCACAATCTGCTCTTTTCTTGTGATCTTCAATGAATATTCCTACATTTGGTTCTGGTCCTAATGGATCTACGTAGCAAAAACGTTCAATTTTAAATGATACGGCAGTTTTAATAAATATTTTCTATCGCATAAACAGTTGAAATACGTACAGGCCACTTTGCATTGTGGTAACTTTCCTCCCATTTCAGGAATTGGTCCTCCAACTGGTATTTGCAAAGGAGTAATGTCGAATGCAGTCATATCGTCCTCCCCACCGCCTTCATCATCATAATTAATGATATTTTCTCTAACATCATCATCGGGTCCTGGATATTTAATGAGTGACTCCCGCCTTCTATTATACACGATGAATACCAGTACAAGAACTAAAAAAATGTCAAAAAGTCAATTACGTAATTTTTTTTCTGGTTCTTAGTACTATTTTTTAATAATATCAGGAAAAGGTGTATTGATAAATTATTTACCGAGAATCAGTAAAAGGCATACTAAAATAGCAGCAACGGCACCCATTCCAAGCTTTAATGTTTGTCCCTCTTGAACTAGTTCGCAATTTTCTCCCCAAAATCCATCAGGACAAATGCATCGATAACGGAATCGAGGATCTTGATTTATACATCTACCACCATTTAAACAAGGAAGGTCAATGCATTCATTCTTATCCATGCATCCTTTGTTATCTGGTGACGGTACTCTTCCTTCTCCACACCTAATAACAAAAATGTAAAATGTTTACTTCATATATGCATACCACTAAACAATATTTATGAGGGATTTGAATTTACGCACGTGCAATCATATTCGTTCCAAAGATCAATACATTCGAATGGTTCAGGACATATGACGTTTGCACATGGCTTATTTGAAGGACAATTTTTTTCGAGGTTTCTAGCCATTGTGGCTTGCCCCCATTGTGTTCCGTTCATAGCTGGTGGCAATGGAAGATGTTTACCCTCCAGTCGAATGTCATCCAAACAACCTGATGATAACATTTTTGTAAATTATTTTATGGTTGTGGAAGACATCATGTACAAGACTATAAATTATCATTACCTTTTTGATAATCAGCATAAACTTCAAAAGTTCGAACTCCAGTATACTCTGCTTTTCCACCGGCATAAACACCTTCTTGTTTGTCCACCAAAAGCCATTGATGTCCTTCAAAGGAGAAGGTTTCATTAAATCTCCGACCTTCACCACCATCAAGTTCTAACATTGCAGCAGATCCGTATCTAGAAACTCGTACTGTGTGCCACTGTCCATCATCTACAGCAACTGCTGTCAACCAAATGTCACGTTCCTCAGTTCTTAAGCTGTTTAAATTATACTTAAATCGAAGTCGGCTATCTTTGATTTCTAGTATGGCATATTCTCTGTTATGTTGGTCACTGACACGGAAGAGTTCACCGTGAATCTCGCGTGTACGAAATCGTAATTGAATTTGAGTTGAGTACTTGTCAGGTTCAAACGATAACGCGTATTTAACATAACTTTGAAGTTTGAATGTTGTTGGTATAGTTGGCACCATGCAATTTGGTCCAGTCCATCCTGGATTGCACTGACACTTTGCTTCAGAGAAACTTCCAATGCAAGTGCCATGTTCCCAGCATCGGAAAGTAGACTCTTGGCTTTTACACAACTCATCCGCTTGAGTACACCCTGCTACACTATTTCTAGACAAGCCAGGGTGAGCCAAGTCGTAGAGTTTGCTATTATGGAATAAGTTTCTGATACATCCATCGAAACCTTTGCCAACTGGCATGTATTTCCAACCATACTGATCGGGTTCAAACTGTTCGACATATAAACCACCAATTTGCAAGGGAGAATTGACGTTTAGGTATTCATTGAAAGGTGGCACAGTTCCTATGGCTTGACAGCTAGCATCATTGAATTTTGGTGCAGTGCCATCATCTTGTTCAGAGATTTCAGCAGATTTGCAGTAATCAACAATCAATTTGACGGTCTAAAAAATGTATATATTGCGTCGAGTTATATTTTTGAATAAAATTTTTTAATTTATATTACAAAAATCTTACTTCAGTATCCCAGAATATGTCTATTCTGTGCCATTCTCCATCATCAAGACCTTTCTTCGTCTGAACTTTTAATTCTAATGTTCCAGAACCAAAATCTATAAGAAGTCTCGGGACTCCACGTTCTAATTCAACAGAGATAAAATCTGCAAAAATCATACAGGTCAATTTATTTGATACCTTTTAAATAATATAATGGTTTCTAGAAATTCTAAAAACTATCCATACCAGACACAAGTATTTCATCCGATTCGGGAGGTACAATAGGACCGTTGTACAGCAGCAATCCATCTCCTTTCCTCGTTACAAATTCAAAACTAAGATGACTGTTGTCGCACATTTCTAGAGCTGGATACCAAGCCCATCCGTTGCCTTTAAAAGTTCTTGTTGTTTGTTGACATCTTGGGCCATTATACCCATTAGGACATACACAACTGTAACATTAAGCCATTGTAATTTTAGCATAATATTGAATAATTATCACAGACAAATGCTTGATATTAAATGCTTTATACCTTAAACCGTATCGTCCTTCCATACAACGACCGCCGTTATAGCATGGACTTGTCCGGCAAGACTCACTTTTACTGAAATTACGAGCTCCACAAGTACATTCTGCTACAACATCAACTCGAACACCGACAAGCGCTGTTCTATTTGCATTCACCATGTAAGGCGTATTGCTAATATCCAAGGTATTAGTGCAGCTTCCTTCACACACTTCATTTTCATAAAAGCATTCATCAATTCCAACCATAGTAATATTTATTCCAACATCTTTCTCAATCTATGTATGAGCATATTTAAAATTAATTAATGATTATTTATAAAAAAATTTGATAGTTGTTTTGCAAAAAAAAAATTAAAAACATTTTTTATACCTCTTCTCGGTTCATTAAAACTATTCCATTTAATCTGACAGGTTTGTAATACGGTGATCCATGAGCTGCAAATCTAATATCCGTTAAAGGAGGATATTTTCTTCGTGATTGGACACTAAACACGTCGACATTTTCTCGCTCAATATTTAATAGTATAGCTAATTTGTCTTTCAAAAGATCAGATTTACTTCTTGATATGCTTTGTGTCTGAAATTAATATATTTGTATTATTTATTTATCAAACGATACTCAAATTTTCAAGCATAATGTCTTGATATTTTTACCTTGTAATTCCATACTCGAATAAAATCTTCATCAGTTATTCCTGATACCCGTATCGAACCTGAATTATAGACTGCTTCGTGAGGGATAGTTTTAACTGTCACTGTTACATTTGCCGGTACATCTGTTTGAGTATGCGTTCTATCGTATACTTTGAATTTTAAGTGATATTTGCCATCATGTGTCCCAGGTTTCATTGAGATCATGCCTGTATCTTCATTTAATTTGAACTGATCATGTTCAAGACCATCCCAATAGAATTTTTTATCTGGCAAATCCCAATCATCCAAGTCGTAAACGTACACCCTCCCAATATCTGTTTCTGGCGATAGTCCCTAAATAAAATATCAATTATAAGAATTTATTTTTGGCAAAACTTATTCTTGTTCATAAAATATCCATCTTGCAAATATAACGTACAGCATAATTGTAAACGAATATTTCTTTCGATCCAGGTTGCATTTTATTGTCATTAGCATCGCCTATGATCACTGTTAATGTACTTGTACCAGACATAGATGGGTGACCAGCATCTTTTATAACAATTGGTATGTGATACTCTTTTTGTTGTTCTCTGTCGAAGGTACGTAAAGATGATACTACAGCCATGCCGTCTCCATTTGCACCCTCTGTAAAATTGTTTATAGTATTTTTAATGTCTCAGAAAAGCTACAACCTTTAATTATATGATAGAACTTACTGTTATCGCTTTCAACTTTGAAACTAACTTTAATAACATCGTCTGCTTTTGGATCCATTCTGAATGTAAATGGCGGTCCGTTACTTTTTGAACGGTCGTCATCGTCAGTGGCTAATATTTCAACTACTTTTCTCGCTGGTAAAAATTCGTTCAAAACTGGCCTATAGTCTTTCAAAAAAGTTGGAGCATTATCGTTGATATCTTGAACAATCACTGTCAAAGTAGCTGTAGCAGTTTTAGGTGGTATGCCATCATCAACGGCTAATATTTTTACCTGAAAAAATAATTATATTTGATATGAGTATACATATTGGATACGTGTGATCATTTAAAAAATAGTACAACTCACTTGATGCCTTGGTGTTTCTTCACGATCGAGACTTCTTTGAATGGAAACTGTTCCGTTTTCAAAAATATAAAACTGTCGTTTTCTATCTGAACTTCTATCGATTGAATAAGAAACTTTACTCTTCCCCCCTTGATCAGGATCGGTAGCCTTAAAAGTTTCTAAAGAATTCCCGACAGCAGCGTTTTCCGGAACCGATGTTTCAATATTGGCTTTTTCAAATTGTGGTTTATTATCGTTTATGTCTCGAAGTTTAACAACTACCCATGAATAAGCCACGTGATATTTATCATTGTCGTTGTCTTCTCCCTATCAAATAGATATATTTAGATTTATTAGTAATGACATATTGATAATATGTTTGAAAAGTTGTTTATTACCTTATCATTGACTTGTATTCTAAATCTAAAACCATTACTCTGCAATTGATCCTCATAATCTAACTGTTGAACTATTTTAAGAGAACCTGTGCCATCATTATTACGCACCATGGTAAATTTATCTGCACCATATCCACTATTTTCAATAACCTTTAAATTAGATACAAGTGTTATAATAAAGAATTTTATATTCAGAGTATAAATGAAAGAAGCGTATTATAAACCTTGTATTGGAATTTGTTCGTTTCATCTTCATCGTGAACAGTAACTGTTAGAATAGGCATATCTGGAAGATCTGGTCCATCAGTTTCATCGACCTCAGTAAGCCATTCCTCTTTTGTAAACTGGGGCGGCATATCATTTATATCTTTCACTCGTATCGATGCCGTCCCCGTCCCTAGTATTAATGAAAACTATTAATATTAGCAAAACTACTTTTTATCTATAGATAGTAAAAATCAATGTGATATAATTGATTCAAGTTTCTCGTTTTTTATTTCAATATCAAAAAATACCTTTTAACCCCCCTCCATCCATTGCAACAACTTGTATCGAATAGTCCGGTGTACGTTCTCTATCCAAACAGCAGACTGCTGTTTTAATAACGCCAGTGTCCGATTCGATTTCGAAGATCGGTGAACCTGTTTCCTCTTCGATGACATTTTTCTCTATGGAATAAATTAACTTGGCATTCGTTCCTTCTTTAGGATCATCATAATCCATAGCTGTCATTGTCATTACAACCATTCCTATTTTATGAATAAAAATATGATCCGAAAATTAATAATAATGCATATTTTGCAAAAAAAATTAGTATATTATCGTTAGTATTTGACCTTTGGATTTTATGAATTTCAAATCTGTAACTACTGTACCTGCTGTGCCATTTTCAGTTACATTGCCGAAGTAAACCCCCTGTGGGAATAATGGAGCGTTATCATTGATGTCCTTGAGATTAACTTGTACATCAGCGTAACCAACAAGACCTTCTCCACCTTCGTCTTGGGCAAACACTGTGAACCGCCATTGAGGTCGACCGTTCGGTTGATCGCGGTCTAACGGCTGTAAAAATTGAAAAAATATAATAAACGTAAGGTCTATAATACGATCACAAGATAGTCAGTATAAGTATTCGATTTTTCAAACATGTTTGTGCGAATCAACTTGAAAATTTTTAATTTTCTTCGTTTTCTATACATTTGCAGATTCGTTTACTAAGCAGTAATGCCTTATGAACTAGTATTATCGGAAATGGTGCAGCTATCAGGATAGCCTAGGATAGCTTTCTAGTCAATCGACCGAAAAATAGAGGATGTTATTCGTACCTTGAGTACATAGATCTCTCCAGAAGTTCTATTAATATCAAACTTGCTGTTTGCCGGGTTATCCGGATCAATGCCCTGACCGGTCAAGAAGTAAACGATGTTCTGCGGTCTATCCTTGTCTCCGTCGGTAGCAGTGACCTGAAACATATACACACGTCCAGCTCATACTCACACACGAGAAGACAAATACGAATGCGCCACGCGTGCAAACTTCCGATATTTGGAGCGGGCAACTGATAGGTGGCCGGATACATTCGATAAGTCAAAGCTCGGGCCAGTGAGCCAATAACTTACCTGTAACACGCGCTTCGGTAGCATCCTGTCGTCCTCCTCCGTAATCTGAGTCCTATAAGTCGGACGCTCAAAGACAGGTGGATTGTCGTTTACGTCTTTAACGTGGATCACGACGATCGTGTGGTTCTCCTTTAGGTTGTCCGATGCCGTCAGCTTTAATTCGTACTGCAAAATTTGTACGGAACCATCAGAGCTTTCATCCCGTATTCGATTTAGCTAGCGCGTGTATTTGCCATGAATGTTTGAATGTTCGAGTTGTTTGTAGTTTGAATTGAGTTTTTGTACGTTACATCATCTCAGAAAAATAAACTTAATTCCAAAGAAAATCGAAATTCGAGTGATACTTGTAAAACCATACCAACATATCGCAAGTCATGATTACTACGAATAAGTTACGAAATGTTGTTTGTGATTCGACAGAGAAAAAATTCAATCATGCTCACCCGCTTCCTCGACTCGTAATCCAATGGTCCCGCAACGTAAATGGCTCCCGTCATGTTTTTTACGGCAAAAGCACCTCCTAGGTTACCGCTCGTGATCTCATATCGTATACGCGAGGCTGTAAAAATGTTTTTGTAGATACACTATAACGTTGAGATATTTTTTATTAAAAAAAAAAAAAAAAAAAAAAAAACATATTTAATACTTTTATTAAAACGAATTTATGGATGCATATACTGTTACATAATAATACAATATTATTGTTCCAAAATGTAAATGGTGATAATAATACTGGAATTATTATTAATCCACTGAATTTACATGCTTGAATAATAACCATATGCATCTACTGCTGAATGTAGTAATGATAGTCATCGAATAATTATTAAATAGACATTATAGACATCAATCAAATAATAAAAATGGTTCGCTTACACTCATCGTGATCTTTGGCGGTAACAGTAAGGACAGTATGCTGAATATCTTCATTTTCATCAACCTCAGCTTCGTAAAGCTCTTTATCGAAATAGGGAGGATTATCGTTCTTGTCTGCAATTCCAATACGGATGAATTTTGTAACTGTAACAAAAAAAAAGCGTTCGTATATGATGACGACTGTCGATATTGCTGCATTGAAAAATCAATTTCACTTCGGATGAGTATAAGTGAAGAGGGACTTCTTATAGAAAACATTTTGTAAGATTTACGACTCAAACTTTTTCAATTTGACTCGAACTGATTAAGATAATGGTCCGAAATACTGATGGAGTAAAACCTCATTCTAACTTTGCGATTTATTTATACTGCGACGAGAAATTCAATCGAAGTTTTCATTGAAAAATTAGCTTTAACGAAAAAGTTTAGTTCTCAAAGTAAAACCTAGTTGATACAACTTAGTTCAATTAAATCTATACAGTAAGGCTGTACACTAAAGTTTCCCAAGATTAATAGGCTATACATTACTCTAGTCCATGAATGCTCAACAAACTATTGGTTGTTGTGAACTCGATTGAATATCTTGCAATCACCGTTTCGGTTACAACACGATCACCCAATTACAGATATTAATAATTATAGATATATGATGATCATTATTAATATTAATAATGATAACGAGAACACATATGAGGAATCAAGTACTCAGTAATTTTTTATTTATTATTTTAATGAATAAACTATTATTGGCGGGCAAAAATTTTTGTAACTGTAGCTCGTGAAATTTTATTTATTTGAAGGTGCGTAATGGATTTTTCAGATTACGTGTCTATCACACAATTGTGACCAGAGATGCTACATATTTTTATGATTATTATTTATTTTGTTAGGGGCTTGGATCTAGGCTCACTCGCGCATTGCTAATGTCGACTCTGACCTAATCCACAATATATTATACTGACGCATTTTATATTACGTTGCGTGCTTAATGTACTATTAACACAATTAAGAATACATTTCCCTAAATAATGTGTTGTTATCACAGGGAAAGTTTGAAAATATTTTATAATATTTTTTGTATATCCTCATGAAGATTTGTCAACGGCAACAGGGCACGTTGTGGCTTTCGAATATGAACCTAAATTACTGAGCGGAAGTGGAAAATCGCAATTACAACGAAAAAATGTTGCTCTATACATAATTGGAGCGAAATAAAAACGACTTTCGTATATAAAAGAAGCTGGTGGCGTGGTATGAAAAAAATATGTATGTATACGGATTTTTTTTAATTCCCGGTATAGTTACAACATCTGGTTAAAAGCTGAGACCTACTTGAGATTGCAAGCCCTTCTCGTTACGAACGTCCTCGTGAAAACGTATAGTTTTCCTCGGGGAAACGAGAAGTTTAAAAGTGCAGTGTGCACAACTTGAAATGCAGGTTATTTTTGGTGAACAAAATATTTGATTTACGTAACTTATGAACTGAAAATAATATATTATCGACACATTGTAGAAAAATGGTTAACAGTCTAGGTCATTTATTTATTAAGTTACTATAAAGTTCAAAGCAAACAGATCAGTACTGAATAACGCAAAATTTGCATTACTCTGTGAACACCTTGCATAATAATGAAAAGGCTTTTCATCCACCTGAAAATATATACATTTCATAATATTCTTTTTTCAATTACATTTTCACGTGCACATTCATACAGTTATAAATCTCAATTATACGAAGCAGATAAAATAAATCATAAGCATATTTCATTACAATGATTGACGTACCGATTCAATAAAATGTGTTTCATTTTTTTCATGACTCGCAGAATTAAAAATTGATCATGGTAAAAGCTCCATAAAGCACACGACTTGCATCAAAAACCTTTTATCGACAGTTAATATTAATTTCCTACTCTTTTTACAATATTATCGGTCGATTGGTAACAACAACGAAACCACTAACGCACATCAACAACAAAATTGAGCAAACCGCGTACTGTCACATCATCCATGAATAATAACACGACCAAAAGTAACATTCAAACATAAGACGATATCGAGACCATTATATTATTGTATCTTGTACCGAGGTGATAGCAGACGCGAATTCGAGAAAGAGGGTCGACAACGTTCCTATATCGAGGTAAAAGTGTTGGCGAGATCGCAAACCGACGCCCATAAAGATAGTATTGTTTCCCGCGATATTATGGCAGAGGGTGCGGGTGTGTGGACAACGTCTCAAGAATATATATATGTATATGGACGGATGGTAAAGATGGGAAAGGGGAGGAAACCGAAGAGGTGATCGTTGCACCAGTAGACGGAATGGAAACACTCGCGAGGTGCGAAACATTAACAAGCTGTTGGATGAGGAGTTTCAATACCATCGCTCTCGACGAGGCTACTATATAATATGAGCATGTGTATAACGAGCTGTGCGCGAGCCCGACCGCGGGGGAAACCGGGAAATAAAACGGGTGAGAGATCGATGAAGCTCTCTTTCGCCGTCCCGCTCTTTTTTGGCGGTTAGCTATTTCTCGCGCGTCGCCTACTTTTTTGCGTATGCGGATAGAAGGTTTCCCCTAACACTTCGACGAAACAAAATAGGTGCACCTATACAAGTAACGTGCCGTGCTAGTGTTCACTGAGATTTTGCGTGCCATCTGTAGGTATAGACGTACTCCGTTCGTTCAATAGTTTATTAAGGGAAACCTTCTCTCCGTGATGTACTCGGTGCTTTAATTCGCGCACGATGAAAAATCTCTTTGATTAAACACAAGGTTCAATTTTTTTCGTTTTACGTTTGTTTTCGTTTGATATTGATTGTGTGCCTTCGTAGCGTGAGTTCTTTCACTATATAAAGTAAAGCAATAACCCGCTCGTGAAAAAAAAAAAAAACAAAAAAAAAAAAAAATTTTCTACTCTAAA
>JAPYYV010010587.1:0-11240 GCA_030522625.1 Copidosoma aretas | reverse complement strand
GCGAGATAGTGTCTTTCGGGTGACTTCAGCCATCTTCGGGGGACTTCGGTCATCTTCGGGGGATCTATGAAAACCTGAAAAATTTCTAAGTCCCTGAGGGGGGGTAATGGGGGGTTGGGGGGTATAAGGGGGGGGGCTGAGGGGGGGCCAGTCAGAAAAGTAAACATTGTTTTTACGTGATATTACGGAGAAAACGATCGAATTTGGGAGGGGGTGAGGGGGGGTGAGGGGGGGGGCGAGGGGGCCAGGTTACAATTGACGATCATCAAAAACACGTAAAAATCATCACGATAGGCCCGTGGTTTGAGGGGGGGTGAGGGGGTGGTGAGGGGGGGAGAGGGGGGCTGAGGAAATTAGAGTCCTTACAACTATATATATATAGTAAGATACATCCACATACATATTAGTGTACAGACACAGTGCGTTAATTTGTAAACAACGGAAATGCAAACTGACATCTATTTCGTATCTATTCCTTAGTGATTAAAAATTTCGCGGTTCAAGTATCGAAGTACCACGTATCTACACTCCAAAAATCGCACAGCATCTACACTCCAAACATCGCCCAGCAGACTCACTACTTATTTCCCCCTCTCCCCATGTCCTCAACAGTGCTCCTTACACAAACACACACGCACACTCCTTCCCTTTCTCTCTCTCCCCACCCGCCCTGCCTCCGCCTTTCCTTTTGGGGGAATTCCTGGTTCATCGCGCCTGTAAAATGCAACTTGTAGACTTCTGGCACACCTTTGCATGGCAAGTATGGGAAATGCGTGTAACGCGCGTCTTAATTTTTCATATTTTACTCCCCATCAGAGCCTGCCATAAAGAATTTCGTTCTAAAAACTTTCCATCATTTAACCGAAAAATGTTAATTTACTGTGCAAGATTGTTACTGAAAAGACCATTCACACTTTTGGTGAAGGCGCCGGGAAACATTTTGCTAAGAGTGATTTTCGCGATGGTAGATAAGGAAAATAAGAGAATGGAGTGTGATCTTGTCCCACCTACCGTGGATGCCGATCTCGCCGAGGCACTGGCTTGACGTCGACCAGCGCGTCGACCCCTAGCTAACCTCCAGTGCGATCTCGTGCCAACCACCAAAGATGTCAATCTAGCCGATGCTCCGGCTTGGCGTCAACCCGTGCGTCACCCTGTAGAGTGTCGACCCCGAACAAACCTCCAGCGCGATCTCGCGCTACCTGCCAGGGATGCTAATCTCACCAATACTTCAGCTCTCAGTGTCAACCAGCACGCTACCCTGTAGCGCGTTAACCCCCAGCTAATCTTTAGCGTGATCTTGCGCCACCCTCAAGGATGCCGATCTCACCGATGCTCCGGTTCGGCGTCAACCAGCGCATTACCCTGTAGAACGTCGATTCCGAGCTAACCTCCAGCGCAATCTCGCCTCACTCGCTGAGAATTCCAAGCTCACCAATGGTCTGGTTCGTCCTAAATGAGAACCTCAATTCGCAGTGCGTCAACTTCCAGATAACCTCGAACATCATTTCGCGAAATTATGCGATGAAACCGATCCTGATAAACTTAATATTTCGCGTCCTATGTTAAGATTTAATATAATTTTGAAACAATCATTGCACTAGATGTTCTATTTAATTATAGTCCATACTATGCTGTAAAAAAGAACGTGCCACCGTCTGTAGTACGTTCAACGTCAAATAGCGATTTTTACGATCACCAAAATTATGATCTACGTCAATGATCATCTTCAAATAATTCTTATTACAATCCTACTGAGCGTACTGGGTTTTTATTATCAAATAGTGTTTTATATCATCTTAATTGTTTGATTGCGAGTAACAACGAAAATAATGAGAAATTTTTTAAAAAAACCTCGCACATGGTTGAATAGCTGATAAAAATCAAAATTTACAATATATTAGAAATAACGTTCTAAACAGTTATATCGGAAAGAGTCAAAATTAGTTTCCGAACCAACCACTCCAGGATCAAATAGCGCTTGCGATAGGAAAATCTGTATTGAATAGTTCCTCATTGCTGGGAAGAAATTCGAACCTTGTATGTCGTCTAAATACCGACAAAACTTTACCTACGTTCTGGGAAGATCCACAATAATAGAACAGATTTAAACAATCTTTGAACTTGTCAACTACTATGAATAATAATACTGGTAAAGAGAACGTAATACGACTTTTATATGTCCTCAATGAGACGCTTGAAATCCGGTGAGATCTTTACTGATAGTTGGTAACAATTTAAATGACATTCTGAGATCACTTAAAATGAGATTCGGTAGCTTAAAATGATATTATAAAAATAATTTTCAAAATTTGAGATCATCCCAGCATTGCCTAAAAATAGTAACTTAAGAGGATTCGGTACATGTATGAAAAACGCCGTTACTGCGACTACATCTCTTTAAGATAGATTTGGATAACTATGTAGTCCAGAATAATTAGAAAACCTTCTAAAAAAATTCCTTATTCGATGTCTCATTGTTATATTAAATTCACTGCACATCAAGATAAAATAAATACTGATCTTGGAAAAATATCTGACTTTATTGACAAAGAATCCGAATTAAGTATCTTAGCTGGTATCATAACTTACGAGGAAAATAAGACTTCAAGTAAGGGTTTTAAAGAAATAAAAAGCGATACAAAAATTAAATCAATTTTTGCAATTGAAATTGTAACCATAGAAAAAAATTTAACTATAAAAACTCTATGCCTGTTGTCCTAACAAGAAATGGTGTCATTACTTCCATGCCTGCCATCGTTGGCGGTCTACGACTACATATTTAATTTAATTAGAGTAGCTCTCTCTTTAAGGGGTTCACCCTACACTGCAACTCAAAGGACATGAGCTGTGTAGTGGTAACGAGGCCTTACCCAACAGAAATAAAAGCACAACATGTTTGATGTGCGATGATATTGTAGAAACAAGTAAAAGTATGGGGCAAGACAGCTTTAAAAAATTTTCTGTGCTCTTGCTTTACAAGGATTGTGGTATTTATAAAATATAAAGATTACTGTCACTATTACAACTTTAGACGTTAACATAAAAGATAAGACTGGTCAAGTATCAAATGAAGTTAATGTAAACTTAAAAGAATAGCCGGACAATCAGAATTTAACAGCTACGTGGGCTGCGACGAAAAGAAAAGGATCTATATAAGTGTCACGCTGCGGTGCTCTACTCAACGATCGGCTGCAAACTGGGGAGTGGGCACTCTAGTGCTAGATCCGAGCAAGCCCCCGTTTACTTTACATTCATTGGTCAACGTGCCAAGAGTTGATTATTAAATTTTCAGAGCTCAGGCATGCTTTATTAACAGTCTGAAGTATCCTGAACATTCTCCCCTACCTTTTCGTTGAGCGCAGTATCAAGCAATAAAACAATAACAAATCAGATAAAAGTCGAACAGTTATATAGTATTAATCATTAGTAAAATATGTATATATATATATTCTAAATCAGATAATTATGGCAGCAAAGTAAGTTCGCTAATGACATTTCTTCTTTGTAACGCAGCAGAATTAATTTAGTTATAAATCTACTTGATGTAGTGTCAGCAGTTTGCACATGCACGAAACTTACAATGGAGTCAGAACCAGGAAAAACTTAGATGATTCTAGTTAATGGCTAACAATTGAGTGACTTTATTGAATTCTTACAAATACCAAATCACCCAATTGCAACGATCTGGTTATTATTTGCCATTTTCAAGGAGTTTGCAATAACAAGAGATGATCGTTGTAACAATGCTTCTAATAACATTGAACCAATTGTATAATAAGTTTCCAGCGTCTCGTGCTCGAGAGTTTTTCGTTGGAATAATCATTTTCCGATGTTATGTGAACCAGTTTCAAATTTAATAGATGAGCCGAAGTAAGTGGCTTAAGGTCAGTTGGATCATCAGTCAAATGGGTGATGGGCCCAGAATTAGGAAAAGCCTCGATTTTACAATGTAAAGTGACATATTCTACAAATATCGGATCCTGATGCCCAAATACTTGTTTCAGGTGATGTTTTGCCGATTTAACCGCTGCCCCCAATCCCCCCCCCCCCCCCCTTCCTTCTAGTAAGGAGTGCCGGGAGAGTTAAAATACTAGCTCGTTTTCAAACGTGAGAGTTTTGGTGAGAGAAGATAAATCAGCTAATGCTTTCCAGTGTTCTCGCATTTCAGAGGAGGCCCTGACAAAATTAGAACCGCGATCACTGGACAACTCCTTTCAATGGCCTCGAATTGCGTTACTTCTCAGAAATACAGCAATGAACGCTTTGGCAGTATAATCTGCGACTATCTCTAAGTGAGCAGCTCGGGTGGATATGCAGTTAAAAACTACGATATATCCCTTTGTAGTGCCCTTTTAGCGAGTTTTACAGAGTCCAACAGAGAATGGGCCGGCATAATCAACACCTGTTTTATCGAAAGCAGGGTAGGGTTGTACTCTGGTGTGTGGCAAGTCTGCCAAAATTTGTACAGCCGTCATTCCGAAAAATCTCTTACATTGAAAATAACTAGAAATAGAGGGAAGTATTTACCTCTAACTCTAATAAATCTATCAAGGATGAATAGTTTAGTTAAACGCCTATTATGTGGCGATTTAAACGACATTCAGTCATCAAGTTGTTGACAGTAGATCTGTTTAGCTTTAAAATGTTTTGACTCATGTATAAAGACATAAGATGATTTGAGGTACGAATTTCAGAAATTGATGACAACAAATTACTCCGAATTTTAACAGCTTGCTGGCTAAAAGGAGTTTTGAAAATAAATCTGAGGCAGTACGCGGTAACTCTTAGCAACATTCATATGTTAAAATATTTCTGATTTACCTCCCAACTAATATTAAAAGAGCTCTTAAGGTGAGTCCCTACCGTACCACTCGAGTCATGGTCATTAAAAAGTTAACACTGGGTCTAAATTCTAGGTAGAAAGGTGCTAACAGATGTGAAATGTCAAGGCCCTTCCACCAGGTTCCGAAATTTATAAGTAAAGAAGAGAGTATTCTTTGAGATGCTACATTTTCTTGATTTTGTTTTTCTGAAACATGATACCAAAGAGCATTTGGCACTAACTCATAGATTTGACTGCAATGATTGGCGACGAAAGTTGGCCAGCGTGAGGGATATACATTTGACTAGTGTAATACATCTTCTGAGTAAGACCATATATGTATCTCAACGACTTTTTGATTTAAGGTTCGAGTGTGACGATGAGCTAGCTTCGGTAGCAATTTTGCAGCACAAAGTTCTAATCAAGGTAGTCAAGGTGGTCGAGGTAGTTAAAGCATCTGCATATGCATGCAGTTTGGCAGACTGTAACAGTGGAGTGAAATGATTCCAACGAGCAATCCTTACCTAATGGAGTGCATGAAGATCGATTAGCTATTTTAACCAAATCGTAAAGTATCCCTTGGTAATCCTGTGTCCAATTTTAGTTTGATGAACCATAATGTTGCATTATAATTTTTACAAATACTATAACTGAAGAATACCTTAAAGATCGTATGATCAAGCAATCTAAAATAGAACTGACCTTTTTGTCCGGACAATCTTTAATTGATTTGGCTTAGTCTTAAACCCAAAACGATGTTTTAGAGGATATTGAACAAGCCTTAATACTTCAGTAAAAGGGTCTCCAAGAAAAAAAAAGGAAGTATCAGAAAGCAGTGACAGAAGGATAATCTGTAACAGCTCTGGCTTATTAGTAACCTACTTATGTAACGTAAAACCTCCAGCCTCCATTACGCTCAGTAATTAAACTCATTTTTTCCTTAGCTTTAGTATGACAGTGTGCACCCGACATAAAATTGCACTTGTAAATTTCATTTTCAATTATTGTTGCTAATAGAGGGAACTCGATCTTATAATCACGAGCTAACTGTTTTATCACTTGAAAGGCTGAATAAGGAAAGCAAGTCAATTTATAGGTAACGGTCTTTAACTGATGCGTAAGTAAGGGATCTGAGGGCTGTAAACACCAAAGGATACATTGTGATTTCTAATCTTTCTCATCAACTCAAATTTATCCAAACATTTTCTCTAAATCTGCAGAGAACACGTTAAGCTAATTTTTCCATATAGTAATGAAGTCAAACAGGTTCGGTTGTGAATTCTGACTTAAGCGCAATAAATCGTTTGAAGAGCAGCTATTTTGAATCATAGCGGAACCATTAAATACGGTACGTAATTTTGAACCCAAACTTGTAGCCTTAATAAAACCATGATGATGCAGGAAGGAGCAGTCTCAATCTACTTTAATTTGATAGGCTTCATATGCTGTAACTGACACAAGATGATCTTCTACAGGGTCTACTGTACCCAAAGAGCCTGAGAGTATCGAACCTAATGTATGAGAGTAGCTATAGGTTGATCAATCTTTTCTCGTTTAATTGATCCCTCAATAATCCATGCATGTACATTAGCTCCTAGGATAAGATCAATACAATTAGGATTCGTATACAAAGGATCGGCCAATTCTGAACCATGTATAAAAGTAGACTTTGAATTTAACCATCTTAATGGAACTAGTTTGACTTATTTCTGTGCGTGTATTACTAGATATTTGCTGATAACTTATAAGAAGAATTATATTATAAAAAAAAAAAAAAATTGTCTTCCAAGGGGGAAAAGTACCTACTTTTCTCCCGCTTAATTACTTTGCTCCCTTGGAAGGAAAAGTACTTTGCTCTCTAGGCAGGAAAAGTTGCACTTTGCTCCCTGATTACAAGCACGCAAAGTACCAACTTTGCTCCTGCGATGAGGAAATAGGAGTTATCTTTACAAATGTGCATCTCTCAAGGGCGGTCCCAACAGTCCCTCGGGCGTGGCTTCGCAAACGCCCTCGGGCCAAGGGATCGCCCTGGCGACATGCGCCACCAGGTACGAAATATACTATTTCCTACCAAGGGCGCACCAGCCTCTCAAGAACGCCCGAAGTAGGAAAGCACTTTTTTAAGATATGTTTAAGATTTAGCTAGAGACTCTAAGATAATGAAGTTATGAGAAGCAAAGTTGAGAGTTTGACTCTGGATTTTGCTCAATTAAGATACAAGTGGTTGAATACTCACGAGCTCCTAGAGTGATGACTTAAGCCGGCATGCAATTTTTCAACGTTTTAATAAAAAGTGGGATAGATGTACTTCCTAAATACTTTTGCCAATTTTTATTAGTATTAGAGTCAGACTTACTAACAATCAATGGAATATAAAGATCTCCTGTACCCAAGTCACAATTTAAAGCTTGCAAGTATTCCATGAGGTTCAAGATCTCCATGCATACTTGCTAGAGTTCTGTACTAATCTCGAACTTTATAGGCCTGCAATTTGGAATACCACCAAGCTAACTGTTTACGATGCGGCGCGGGCGTTGGCTATCATAATAGTCAATATTGATTTCTAGGCTATAAGGTATCAATTATCGTTAAAATGTATGTGCTTAATCAATAAAAAGGCTTTGCTAATCCAATAAGTACGTAATTGATGAAACTTGACAATATTATCGATATCTTCCTTTCTATGTGCTAATGGTCTATAAGAATCTCTAAAACCATCCAACTTGGTAAATTTTTCGAAAAATGTTGGAAATACAATACAGGAAAGGTAACAGCCAGTAGATAAGCTATGCCGGTAATACCCCATGCCGGTACTACCCCATACCGGTTCTGGCCCACCTAGCCACTCCAGCTGTTAGACGAGCAAATTCTTACCCCCACATGCACGAGTAAATGTTTTTCCCCCACCAGTGCCCTCTGAAATCTTTAAGTAGGGGCTCTCTCACGCATTATGTGCACTCGACTCTGGCTCTGCGTCAGAGTCAGAAGAGCCGAACAGGCGGAGTAAGAAGCTTCACAGGCTAAATTAGCCGTACAGGCTTAAACAGTCCTTGTAAGGACTAAAAATATTTTAAACGTATAGGCAATAACCATTAGTATGTACTTAGTGTATAGGTATACTAGGTCCCTGGTGGCACAGCCAGTAGCACGACTGACTCTCACCCGGGAGGCCGCGGTTCGGGACCGATGTCCGGTAAATTTTTTCATCGCTTCAAAATATTTGTTTGACGTGAGCAAGTCATAAAATGACTCTTACGGAATTTAAAAGTAAAATTTAAATTTTAAATAGTTAAATTAAAAATAGAAACTAAAAATTTAAAGATGGCCCTAAAAAGGGCCGATGACAAGCGCACTAGCGCGCAACTTATGGCTACTCTGCATGGTGGGGGTACTTTCTCGGAGTAGCTACTCCAGAGACCAATATAAAGGGGCTCTTTTGCGCACCAGGCGTATTCGAGAGCGGCTCGGCTGCACTTACTCATCGCGCAATGGTGAGCAAGATAGCAGCTGCAACAACAATTCGCTCGTCGTGCAATGGCGAGCGAAAAGCAGCAGCAGGTAGCAGCGGTGGATAAGCAGAGACTCCGCGCTCAGGAGAGCAGTGGCAACGAGGAACTCCGCGCTCAGGAGAGCAGCGGCAACAAGGGACCCCGCACTCAGGAGAGCAGCGGCAACGAGGGACTCCGCGCTCGAGAGAGCAGCGGCGACGAGCAACAGTAGGGACTCCGCGCTCGGGAGAGCAGCGTTCGAGTAACATTAGCTCAAAGAGCTAATGAATTCAACGTATTAAACTGCGATTCACTCTTTGAAGAGCCAATTCAATATCATAGGCCCTTTTAAGGGCCTATTATTAACTGTATATGAATAACTAATGATCTTCTCTTCTTTTTTCCTCTCGTGGCTGCACGAAGCCTAGAGAGATTCTTTTTCTCTGTCTCGTGGCTGCACGAAGCCTAGAGACTCTTTTTTCTCTCTTATGGCTGCACGAAGTCTAGAGAGATTCTTTTTTCTGGCTCAAATGAGCTTAAACAAACGGCTCTTTTTAGGGCCAAAATTAAAAAACGTAAACGCTACTGCCATCCCCTACCACGGGTATACCTACTCCGAAATGTACCCCTACCATGCCTGGATCGGAGTAGCTACTCCAGAATTAACAAAAAGGAGGTTTTTTCAGATTTTTCATCATTTACCTTCAGTTAGCAGTAGTAGTATGAGCGAAGATTGGCACGACGGCGACGAGTTCAGCATTGAAGAACTTATGTTTATGAGTGATAAAGAGCTGATTAATTTTATCACCAGCTCACAGTTTTAAGACTGCGATGGAGGAGAAGCACCTGACGAGAGCCATGAAGAACTTCCTTAAGAATCTAAAGACGAGGAAAACCAGCTACCTCTGGATCTTAGCATAGCAAAACCGCGGTCTCTATCGCCACAGCCACCACGTTCTCCAATACAACATGCGTCGGTGGCAACGCAGACTACTCCATCATTGACAACAAGGTCCTTCGAAATAATTCGCGACTCTCGCACAATAAAAATACCAAAGAAGCGCCCCCTGGCTTAAGCAGTCTGCCTCCTTCTCTTAAACAGTTAAACGCAAGGAACTTTTTTCTAATACAAATTTCACAGAGGAGTGGGATATCATGCTACTCATACTCCCTTTTTTTGCTGCTTATATAGGCTGCAGCGTACTCAGCGTTTGCCTAGGCAAAGCACTAAGAATATTACATTCCATCCATGAGATCTTACACCTTATATTTCTGTGGTAATATAAATTGGGAGGTGTTACCATCAGTTTCGTCATTCTTGATCTGCAAACAAAACAGGTATAATGGGAAAGCGCAAGTATTGTAAACCTCAAACAGAAGAAGAAAAATATCGAAGACAGAATCGTCGTGAGAGAAGAATGATCACAGAGACTCCTTGAAATTGTTATCGTTGTCCGGTAGGTTTTACAAGAAAAGAGTTTTTTTGGCGCCACAGGCTTCGTTCTAAATGTGCTCGCGACCATGAGCGTATACGACTTGATCAATTTCTCTTAAATAAGAAATGGTCCTTTTTAAGGACCACTAAATTTTAAAACGTATAAATTACTCTATCTATAATTACACTTGTTAAATTTAAATATGGTAAACATGAAAGAATTAGTAGGGAAAAGGGTTTTTTTACAACTTCTGGTTTCATAAATGACCCCTTCTACTTTGCACCATAAGTGGAAGGGGTGAATCATAAAATTGGTCTATAAAAGCAGATGCTTCGAAATTTTTTTTCATTCCATCAAAGCTAGCCACATAAGCAACGACGAGCGCAAGTTCTCAATCCAAGATCTGATTGCAATGAGTGATGAAGAGCTCTTGCAATTTCTCACAAATAGGAAGCTTCAAGACCGCATCTTTGGTAAATACCGAATGGTGATGGAGAAAGAAGAAAAGCTAGCAAAGGAAGATAAGGAGATCGACGTCGTCGGTTGGTCGAGCTCTAAAGATGAGGTAATGGACGACGTCAATTGGTCAAGTTCATCACCTCGATCACCACCATCAACACCTCAATTACAACGAAAGTCCTATCTTCCAATTGGAAGAGCCCCAAAAATTAGAACATTGAGACGATGTATAAAAAAGCGACTATGCTATCTTTGTTACACGGCTTGAGTAACTAGGGAGTTCAAACAATCGGCTTTTTTCAGAGCCATCAATACTTTAAATGATCGCTACATCCACAAAAAGAGGGCACTTGGAATCGAACCAAGGATCTTTCGATTTGCAGTCGAACGCTCTGCCACTGAGCAATACCCCCGTACGTACCCTCTAACATTAGACGATTGATGACTTTGAAGGGTGTTGATAAGAGCCCCAACCAAACGCTCTTATCTGTGGGGTACAACCAATAATTTTTACCCCTCTTAAATACCTTATTACGTAGGCTTTAACACCTGAGACTCATTATCACTAGCATCTTCCCATTCCATATTAAAGTAGAATTTTTTCATGCGTTTAACATTGTGTAGAGCACACATGGACTTCTAAGCTGCATTGTGATGAGGACAAGTAGTGACCCGTCTTGGGAGCTCGAACGAAGGATAGTTTGTCATGTCGGTGACTATGAAACCAAACCTTTTAAGCCACTTTTGATTTAGCTCTCCTATCACAAAAATCTTGGTAGCATCTTGGAGGTTCTCTCGTAGAATATTACCGATTTCAGTATACATAATATTACCTGAGTCCCAGGCTAATTCATGATAGCAGAGCTCGAGACACAAATTGTCATGCTTATACTTCTTCGTTAATTTGCGCCACGCAAAGGGTGGTTTCAACAGAAATACATGTGCTTCATCTTTATTCAGTGGAAGAATAGCTAATTCCTTGAGCACATAATCATTGCCAGGCTTTTTAAAGCCTTGCATGTCTACCACATA
>JAPYYV010010586.1:0-11241 GCA_030522625.1 Copidosoma aretas | reverse complement strand
CTACTTTTATAAAGTAGAAATTTGTTATTTCACTCTTTTGTAAAAGTGAATTTCTTTTATTTACTCTTCCTAAAGATGGAAACACACAAACAAACTTTTGTAAAGATTAAATGCGTGTATTTGCTCTTTTGAAAAGAATGATTTCATTGATTCACTCTTTGTAAAGAGTGAAAAGAGAATTCTTATCTTTTGAAAGTAGAAATCGTGTGATTCACTTTTTTGAAAAGAGTGAAACTGTCATTTTATTCTTTGCACTGCCAATTTTTATTATTTCAGCCTGAGAGTGTAGCGAAGAGCCTACCGCATGGGACCTACAGGTGGATCAGCACGAGCGCGATTTGAACTGTTCAATCAACAAAACGGCAGGGCAGACCCCGTTAGAAATGTTGTTATACGGATATTCACCGCGGATAAGTGAAGTGTTTAGCTGGCAACTGACTGTCGAAGCGGAAACGTATTGCATACCCGAAGACATTTGGCGCGAAGCCATTAAGAAGATGGAGATCAAGCAAAAATTGGCTATAGAGCGTTGCGATAAGCATAGAGTAAAAGTTAATTATTTTTAAAGCGATATTGCTTTTGTATGGTCTAGCCCTGTAGCAACTGGCGAATCGTCCAAGCTCCAATCAAAGTTTAAAGGCCCTTACGTTATAACGAGGGTACTACCATCAGGCACGTATCCTATACAGAATGTGACTGCTAAGAAAACGGCAAAAAGCGACACTACAGCACATGTAAGTCAGTTGAAATTTGGCGTGGTTAACGTGATGATGCAAGCGAGACCAGTGCGAGCGATTGTAATGAGTGTGACGTTAAGCTCGACGTTGGGCCTACGAACGCGAACGCAAATGCCAGTGACAAAAACCCCGTAAATCAGATGGCCATCAAGCTCAAAGAATGCATTGACTAACGGGTAGACCAGCCTTCCGAACTAGAAAAGCGTAAACGTCGGCCATCCGCTCATCTCAGCGACTATCACTTGTAAGGAAGTTTGGAGACCAAGCTTCGCGTAGGATTGCCGGGTATTATAACCCTATACTCTGTACTCCTATACTATAATAGAGCGCTAATTTCTTCGCGTTTTAATTATTAACATTATTATTAACTTAAGAACTAGTGCCAGTTAACCAAGAGCGCTGAGTTACTTCGTGTTTTAATTAATAACATTGTTTTCAATAACATAAGAACTAATACCAGTTTACTGAGAGCGCTGATTTTCTTAGGATTTCAATTATTAACATTATCAATAACAACATAATAACTAATACCCGTTAACCCAGAGCGCTGAATCTTCTCGCGGTTCAATTAATAACATTATTATTAACAACATAAGAACTAATACTAGTTTACCCAGAGCGCTACCTTTCTTCTCTTTTTAATTAGTAACATTATTATTATTAATGATGGAAAAAATTAATACCAGTTATCCCACAGCGCTATCTTTCTCCGCGTTTTAATTAATAACAATATTGTTAGCAACATGAAAAATAATGCTAGATGACTTAGAGAGCAGAATTTTCTCGCTTTTTAATTTATAACGTCATCATTAATAACTTAGAAACTGATAACAGTTAACCGGGAGCGTTGACTTTACTCGCGTTCTAATGGTTTCAAAAACTATACGATCTTACGATAATAGGAGCTGTACAAATTTCGGGTCATTCGATGCATTCCTTTCTGAGGAAACTTACATCTTAGATGATTGGCACCTCGGTACTGCTTCACGATTGCGAGATGTAACTTTCCTCTTTCAATTCGCAATGAAATGCAATGAATTTTGGCATGACTGATTCCTTAAAGTATCAGCTAAGCGGGACTTCTCGGCATTTTACGGAAAAATACCTATAAAAGAATTAAAAAATGAAAAATCGTTGAAGTGTAGTAGTCGGCAAGGGAGAAACTCTCAGGTATGTATTGAATGCCTTTAAGGTGGCTTGGGCGTCTAGTGCCGTACCAAGCAAGTGGCACTCTAAGCTTCTAAGGATTATGACGAATATTTTTTGCTTATTATCATCATAAATAAATATCTTAATTACGTATCAAAATTTAAGAGTTTAATTGGCCTAAAAAGTTTTAACATATCGAAAAAAATAACAACAATAAATTGTTATCGTCATCTGCGCATGTGTAGAAGAAGATGAATTACTTTTCTTTCAGTTTTCTCAAAACCCAAGTCGTAAACATAGAATTTATACAATTCTAACTGATTTCTTGTAAAAAATAGTACAATTATAAATTTGATTTTTAGAGGTTCGGCATTCACATTCGGAGTTATAGTCGTTTCAGTGATGATTCCCATAAGATTGTGTTCAAATGCTGAGTTTTTTTAGGAACAATTTTCTTGCAAATAAAGTGGTTAACCATGGTATTTTTTTCTTGCAAATAAATTTGGCATACTTTATTTAGCCAATATCTGAATTCGACATATTTACATAATTCCAGTAAAAAACGCCCAAGCCACCTTAAGCCATTGTTTGAGTCCTTGTTTAATTTTTAATCCGTACGACCCACTTTTAATTTTATAGCGTTGTATTGAATTCTTTTAATTTCAGAGATAATTTAAATTTTTAGCTCACGATATATTTGCGCGATACAACCATCACTGTTACAAAAAGGCAGGTTGTAGGCCACGTAGGAAAACCATGGGATCCTTTACTATGTGGGTTCATCTCAAATACCTATAAGGGCCATCGATTTAAGAAAACCGCGTATTTTCCAAAAAAATTCGGTTTTTGGAAAATAAATTATTTCTCATTTATGTTCAGAAATTACTATTTTTTAAAGAAACCACTCGTTTTTGGAAACTGTACGTATTATATCCTCAGCTTGCACTTCTTGCTTGTAACAGTGATATATCATTTAATCGAAAAATTTTCAATGGTCGTGTTTATATTTCGCACCTATATTTTTAAGTATAAACCAGCATTTAAACATTCGCTTTTTAGAAAGAAATCTTAATGTAAGAGTATTTATAGAGTGGGCACAATTGTCAATTCGGATACACACTGTCTTCTTTAGTAATACCTCGTCGACTATAACTTTGCGGGATAACGTTGATTTGACGGTTACTGTTCCTACTACTTCTGACTTCTGAAAATGTAGAATTGTGCAGCTCTTACAATGTGTCGCCTATGATGAACCTTATTATTTCTTAAACTGTGTCGCGATGAAAAAAAAGTTTATTCGGCCCCGTCTGAATCCTTCGATCTATTTTGAACATTTACCGTATCATGACAAGTGAGCTCTGCATCAACCAAAAACTGGAAGCGCTAACACCATCACACAGAATTTTTAAATCATAGTATTTGTGGTATTTCCGTTGAAGACGCCTTGTATAACGCGTCGCTCAAACGGTCTTGTTTAGCAAAACATTTTGCAAGCAAAATTGCAGCCATTCTTGCAGCGCGAAATTCATGCAAGGTTTAATTCAAGTAAACATGCTTAAAATTATGCAATATAATTGTATAATATGCAAGTTTTTATGCAATACTTCTTGCACTAAATTCTGCAAGAATTTTTGCAATTTTTTTGCTAAAACGTATGCATGAAATCTTTTTTAAGAGATGCACAAGCACTTCAGAATTATACGAATTGTGAAGTTTTTTTTGGTATATTATTCATAATTTTCTGAGTTAAGTAGCTTTATTTCCCTGCATTCGAAAAGTCCCATTATAATCTGTGTTCAAATTTTAAACGTGTAACTTTATTATCTTAAAAATAAGCGTGGTGAGAATATTTTTGTATAATGTATTCCGAAATAGAAAAATTTTATCTATAACATACATTTTATTCGAGGAAAGCGAAGCGATATCTTTTTTTTTCGATCGGTAACCATCGACTTTCGCGATTTCATTAGAAAGAGGATTATTACGACTACCTGATTTCAGTTTTTTTAGCGTTTGGCCCAAAATAGCTATGACTCTCGGTACAGAATTTTAAATTCCCCATAAGAGTCATGGAGTTTTAACTGTAGAATCATTAAGTCTTATTTCACCGTGTATTTCAATCTGGTTACAATGGCTAAACTTTCAAAGAAGGTGATGAGCCTCCTTAAATAATAATATCAAGAGACTGATCCTTCTTATTTCAAGACAAAGTATACAAAAATTTTCTAATCATTATTATCTACTTCTGCACTTACAAATTCATTAATTACACACAATTTTAAAAAACTTTACAGAAAGTTGTATCTGGTTTTACTTCGACTTTGATTTTTCAAAGCTTGTTTTACTCCTTATATGGTTTCAGATAGATTTACCAAAGGAAATTAAAAAAAATTTCTTTCTTGTGATAAGTTAGGTGCAATTTTTGTACGAAATGGAGTTTTTGACGTAAACTTTTGCAAATAACTTGTTTATAAAGCATAAAATCATAAATGGTTCATACTACAGGGCAAGTTAAACAAATCAGGAAAAAAAATTTAACAAATGTTGCAATGGATCCATTACAATTTTATGTCTTGCGAATAAAAAAAAATTTATGTATCAACTTTTATTCCTAAGACAACAGAACAATAATACATTCAAATTTTGATAATTGATAAACTAATATTCCAATTCTACTGAGATTATTGCATGGTTACTAAATCAATTATTGAATATGTATTCTTGAAAATTTGAGTAATCGAATGTGATTCTATTATTTAAATTATGTGTTGCATTTTTTTTTGTTCAAGTATCAATTTAATATACTGATTGCTTTAGATAATTAAAAGAAGTGAACCCTTATGAAACAAAACTAATATACTTTCTAAATATTTTATAGGTTTTTATTCGCTTTACAGAATTATTGATTATAAAATTGATCAACATCATGTATTTCAACTTCATCATTTAAAAAAATTTATCGTTGTTTACATATGCCTTAATATTGTGCCTGAGCATAGATTTTCACATCTTTCATTAATTTAACAACTCACTTACAGTCATGTTTCATTAGTCTATAAGTATTAATGTATATTTTTTATGAATTTGATTTCATAATATTTGGAAAATGACTGTAATATTTTATATTCTAAAAAATCAATTAGCATTCCTCATGAAAAAAGCTGTTTGGTCTGTCAGGAAGATAATAAAAAAATAACAGACTGGTAATAATCGTATATCCTTATGACGCCATGAGCCTCCACTCATAAACTTTGATGTGCTTTATCTCCGTCATTTTTATTCATGAGAAAAAAATAAAAAATACGTATCTAATGTTTTTTGATAATCCATCTGACGGACTAAATAGGTTTTTTAATGAGAAATGCTAATTATCAAAACATTCTCGAATGTATTATTGATTTGAATAATTTATCGGAATGAATCAGAAATATGAAAAAACTAGTGTTATATCATTTAATCGAAAGTTATACTTAAAGAAAAAATTAAAAACTTCGTTTTCAACACTATAAATTCGATGCTAAAATCAATTTTTTTGTTTTTAAAGTTTTTGATTCAACTTAGAAATACAACGTCTAAGTATTGACAGTAATATTTAATTAATATAAAAAACTTTTATTTCTTATGGCCAACTGTTTTGTAGGAACGTGGAGCTTGGGAGTGCAGATGAAATGAATACCCGCGAGTTAAAACAACCCATCCTTTTATTCGTGTTAAAACGAGAGAGTAGACGTGTGCGAAGTGTTCGTTCCGGAGGCCGAGTGGAGAGAGAGAGCCCCACTCAGGCTGCCTGCCATTGTTTAGGCAGTTCACTTACTTTGTTCCTGTTGCTCGTGCGCCCGCGTCCCAAGCTCTGAGTTTAGGGCACAAACTTACAAAGGTTCTAGATATCGTATGATACACGTCCGAGGCTACGCAGTAATAGTCCTCGATGGCCATACTTATTTGTGTGTGCGAGTATATATGTACGCATATGTATTTGTACTCTTGTACTATATTGTTTATTCATTATGAATCACTGACGTTTTTTGTACACATGATTTGTTTTCGTTTGCGCTGCTCTATTTACAGTATTTTCTTTCTTTCTCAACTTTGAATCTACCTGTTGACATTCAATTGCTCTTTTTGTTGAATTTGTCATTTGCTATTTGATTTCGTATGTTTACATACAATATTTTGTTCGCGCTGCTATCTCTACAACATTTCGTTGGAAATTCAGAGTAGTACCTGTTTATATTTAGTTGCTGTTTTTAACATCTTTACACAAACTTTACATTTTTACTTAATTATATTTATTCACATGTATATTCTTATAATTGGTATTGAAATTTTTATTATTTTTATGATATTTTTTTTCTCTTTTCTTCTTACGCTGATTTCTTACAGTTAAATTTAGATTTTTACTCAATTTCATATGCTTATTTTTGTATACATATTTGCATTGGTAAGTACAAAGGTTGTGTCTTAGTTGTTGACTGGGCTGGCTGCTTTCTGGCTCCTGATTTGACCGGCTTACCTAACAGCGCTCTTGCTTCTCGTTCGTTAGCTCCCGTTCCGTGCGCAGACAAGTCTTCCAGCACAATGGTGATGCGTCTGCAGTTACTCTCTCGTCTACCTGTAAATATTCTCAAACCTTTGAACATTATCGGAGCTCCCATTTTTGGAATTTAAAATAACCCTGCTGTCGTGCCTAGTGCTATCTCCGCCACTATCCACGCGTACTCCTTCGGAATGGAAAATTCCTACTTCGTCTGTAGTACTTCCCGTACGCGTTGCACTATATCTGCCAATTTTGTACCTACTTTTATTCCGCCATTGAGCCGGTGTTTCTGATTATCGAGCTTCTGTAATCCATCCCTTTTAATTATTGCCTCTATTAATTCTGTAGCTTACCAGCTTCTACTCCATTCATTATTTTCATAACTTCTTCAAAGTTCAAATATGAGCTTTTAAACTTAAACATCTGGTTTTTTCCCTCCTCTTGCCGCGGGTCCAGTCTTGTTTCAGATGTTTGAGCTATGCAGTCTTTCGCCAGGCTTATTACTCCTAAGTCTGTTACTTTTAGCGTCTTGTGCTCGGTATGTTTATACTGCAGATGTACATTTTTCCTCTCCTGTGGTGCTCAATGCATGCTGATTCTTCGCATAAAGGCGTGTCCAATATGTGCCCTTCAATTTGGCTAGTATTATTGGACATTTTTCTGGTTTTTCACTGTTTCTTCCAATATAAGCCGTATCTCGCGACAGTCGTCTACTTCTACCACTTGCGTTAGTTCCATTTGTTTGCATATGTGTATTTTTCCCAGCTGCTTGCAATGTTATACTACTTTTTGTGGTATTGACGCCAATCTTTTTGCGCTCACGCTGCTCGCTACATATTCGTATGTTGGCTGTAGATACACCACTACGTCCGTTGCCTTCAACCCTTCTTGTAGTGGAACAAGAAGGGGCAACAATGATATTCTAAGAAGTTCGACATTTTCTTTTGTTATTAGCGGTATCTTTATGCAGTATGTAATTTTTCCGTCAAATGCTGCGGTAGCTATTCCTGTGACCTCCCCAATCTCCTCTTCTGTTGTTTTATTTTCTTTCCTTGGGAACTTGAGATCCGGTCAACCATTATCCAATTTCAGATACTCTATTATATCCACTTATAAATTCCGTAACTATTAAAACCCTTCATCTGTTATTTTTCCCGCTTTATCTTCAAAATTTTTTATGCTTTGAAGCTCTTGTTTATGATCACTAAACGTTGTAATCCTTAATCTTTCTGCTAGGTACTTAGTTGTATCGGTTGTCTTAATTGGCTTCGACTCTACCAATTCATGTATCTTCTTCTTTTCTGCTTCTGTTGCCTGTCTCTAAAGTTATTGCACTGTTTTAGTTTGACTATCAATCTTTTGACCCACCACTTCTCTGCACGCCTCTTACACTCTTTCTCGTGCCTTAAAGGCCTTATGTGTGGCCTGCTGCTCTATTTTCATTGCGCATTCCTCTTCCCTTCTGAACGTCACTCAGCATTTCAACTTTGATTGCCTGCTTTCGCTTAAACATGCCTTTAATTTCTCGATCTACTGATTCCAATCCGCTCACCATATCATTTTCCATGTTAACGTGACTGATTAGACCGGACATAAATTTTCTACTAATATTCCAGGATTTCTCTCAATCTACTCTACTGCCCCGGTTATTCTGTCACCAGCATCGCCCCAGCCCCTTATACTCTTAAATGTGTACTTATCTCTTGATTTGTCCAAGGGCCGCACTTACAAGAAAAGTACACATACAATTTATTATTTTTATTAATTTTGATAGCTGACCTCTCTCTGCTCTTTTCCTGTTGTCCTTATTATCCTGACTATTTTACGACTTTTGCTTTTTATTGATTGTTTGATTCCCTTTTTTTGTTGTATAATCTGACTGCTTAAAATATGCTGCCATCAATTCTGTTACTGATTTTCATCTTATCTGATGATTGGGTTTTTGTAATGCAAGCTTTCTGAACTTTATCCACATGCGTCACTCTTATATCGACTCTATGTTTAGTTTGATGTAATTTTTGTAATTAATTCCCACCAGCTCGTACGGACCTTCGTATTGAGCATTATATTTCTTTCTCAGCTTCTTAACAGCATAAACCATCTCCCCTTCTAAGAAAAATATTGTATTTAACTTTTTATCGTAATAATACTTAGACCTGTAGTTTGCCTGTACTTGATTTATTGCTGCAACTGTTTTCAACCACGTCATTGTTTTTATCAAATCTTCTAAGTATTCGTCATAAGTTTGTCCGTTGGTTTTTTTCTTGAAGCTTGACGGAGTTCTGGCTGGGTAGCCCAGTAATACATCTTAAGGTGTGATACCTGTAGCTGACTCGTTTTTCGTATGTTCGTGCACATGCACATTCCAGTGGTCGTCTTCATCTACGTATGCTTTCAGATACTTCGTTAAAGTGTGGTGCATTCGTTTTATTGCGCCATCACTTTGTGGGTGAAAGGCTGTAGTGCCCATTTTGTCGATTTGGAATACTCTTGCGAATTCCTCCAATAATTTGTTTTGAAAGTGTGCGCCTCTATAAGACAAATTTTTTTTCTAGCGCGCCCAAATACGCTATTACTCTATCCAGAAGTGCTCTTTCTGTTTTTGAACTCTGTTTCTGCTCTCTTCACTATTACCAGAATTATATATTTTGTTGACTTGTCTTGAACTGATAATATGTGACTGTTGCTATTAGCTGACGGCTTGTTTATCGTACCGTAAGAATCGATCGATATTTCCTCGAATGGTTCACTTGGTGTATCCGTTACAATAAGTGCCTGTTTTGTTTTGACTCTAACAAGCTTTTTCGATTAACACGATTCACAACCTAACACAAATTGATGTACATCCGGTCGCATGTTTCTCCGGTAATAATCCTTTGCGATTTTGTTGTAAGTTTGATTCATGCCCCTGTTGCCTCCCATATGCGACTCGGGGTATTCCTTTAATACATCAAACAGCTGTTTCACCGTTGATACCACAAAATTATTCAAATAAAACACCGGTAATATTTTTGTGTTTTCGAAGAAATTTTCAAACTGCTCCGCAAAGTAATTCCACTGTGCTGCGCTCAATATTGCAAGGTTCCGTATTATACCTACTGGCTCTAACTTATTAAACAAGATGCGCTGTTTTAGTGAATTTACACCCTTCTTAATATCCGACTCTAAACCTGCACTGTCAAAGAGCTCTTTTACGATCAACTTTATTATTGATACTTCTCTTGCCTTTGATAGAATGACATCTCCAACATTTATATTTTCTATATTTATCCTTGCTGGATTCGTATAGCCTTTCTCATGAAGCGCATCTATGACTTCTGTATCCGGTACATTTTTCGTTATTGTAAAGAAGGGTAAGTTTTCAAGGTATCTGAACGGGTGATCATTTATTTTCCTTAATCTTTAAAATAACACTATAGCATTACCTTCGTCTTGCCTCCAGGACGGCTTGTGTATCGGCAGCCGTGTTCTGCATGGCTTGTATCGATCTAGGCCTGGTATGGTTATGTTAACCTTGTCATCATCTGTACTCTCAGCACTATCATATCCTCCCATATTATTATCAAGCAACTCCATGCCGGTATCCTTTTCATCTTCTTTTCTCTGCACACTTTCCATCTGATTTGCGTTTTTGCTCATAAAGCGCTTCGTTTGTAATGAGTTAGCTTTTCCGAGAACTTTACTGTCCAAATCACCTAACAGTACGAGAGTTGTGACATCATACAAAGGTAGCCTCTCTCGTTGATCATCCCATGAAAGATTGGCTCCTTTGCTATTAGTCTTACTCTCACTTTTCTCTTCCTCGCTTTTCTCTTCTACCCTCTTATCTTCTCTGTTTGCTTTTTCTTCTTGTTCCTTGTTTTAATCCCCATTTTTTTTACGTTACTGCCCCTGTCTTCTACTTCCTATACAGCGATCCTGACTCCCGGTTTGCCGTCCACTGTTGTTTCTTGTTTCTTTAATGGGTGTTCGATCCCGTAGGGCACTACGATTTCTTGAGTGTCTATTTTCTGTCTGCTCTCTTTTTCTGTACTCGAGTCTCTTCGAATGTAGTTTAATTACCTTTAATTCCTCCTGTTCTTCTGTTACAGATCGTGCTTTGCAAATGACTGCTATTATCTCCTTGCTATGTCTATTTTTTTTAGGGTAACAGAAATCTCGGATCTGATTCTGTTAACTATGTTCAGTTGCCTTTGTCTTTTCTTTCTTTGCTTAACTCTTGTCGGTTGCACTATGACTTCGTAAGGCGTACTTGTTTTTGTATCCAGTTCATCTATCCCCTCTCTTTTCTAATATGCCTGAACTTTTCGTTTTTCGGCCCGTTCGTCAAGATTTTTTCTCCTGTTTGTTGTTTTCCATCATTTACTTCTTTTTCCTCCGAAAATCTTACCTCTCTATATTTTTTGTTGTCCGTTTTATCGTCCGACGAACCTGAATTGTATTTGATTTTTTCTTTCCTTGACTTACCATCATCTTTAATTTCTTTTGTTCGTATTTTGAATATACGACCCGGTGGCCCATCACTTATTAACCTCTCTTTTTTGGAGCGAAGCTCTTTTAGCAGGGCCTTTCAAGGGGTGTGAGCTGGCAAAAAGTGTAACGCGACGCTCGAATCGTCAGGAGACGCTAGAGAACATCAAGGGAGATATAAAACACAGCAACCGTGTTGTGTCCACTAAATCTTCAACTGACTATACTATAGACCAGTTAGAGACTATATATGCTTATGCAGTTATATCGTAGGCCTAATACTTATTATAGGTAAGTGAGGTTGAAAGAGTGTGCGAGAGAGAGTGAGAGAAGTAGAACCATATAGAG
>JAPYYV010010585.1:0-26349 GCA_030522625.1 Copidosoma aretas | reverse complement strand
TGGTTTTTTCCCATACCATGGGCAGGTAAGCAGCTGAAATTTTAACACTAGCATTGGGTAAACTTGACAGGTGTTACTTTTTCCCTTACTGGTGCACTATAGAATCATGCTCTGCTCGGCACGTTAAAAACTGATGTGTACCTCTTTCCGTGTAACATCGAATCTCAAGGGGATCGGGGAACTCCAAAGACGAGGTTTATGAACCAAAATTATTGTTTGCCTTAAAATAGTAATGGATTTGTAATGCTTTGACGCGTTCATTTAAAATCAAGGGTTTTCTCACGATGATCAATGGCGCGGCAAAACTCTTGAAAAACGAATTTCGAAAAATCAAAAGTTTTTCACCCGAACGGTGCAAGCTTCTTTGGGATGACCCAAATACGGACGCGTCAAATGTCGTTGAATCGCGCGGTCGTCGTGACAAAGCGCGCCCTCTCCCTCTCCCCCTCGCTGCAGAATAATCCTCTAATGAGAAACGAGCAAAGCCACCTCGCGGGAAAAAGCACAGCGCCGGTCTGTTGTTAAATTTGATTAATGCTCTTTTTGTCACCGAGCGCCGCAATGGAACTGGAGCCGCGTCCACGAGTTCCCGTGTTTTCTTTCCATCCGCTCGTTCCCCCCTCTCGTTTTCACGAAACGGAGCACCGCAGGAGGGTTTTCCGTGCAAATCGTATTTTTCCACCAAACAGCGCGGTCCACAACGCCATCAGTCCCTGACGCGCTCCGAGTGCCGTTTTGAAAGACGAGCGAGTACAACATCGACCGTGAAAATTTAATCCCGGCATCAGCAGCAGCCTACTTTATAATATACACCCACGCGTGCAGGTATGTTTTACACTGCACTCGTGCTGCAAACATGGTAGCAGAAGCGACAGGCGAATCTTCACCCCGAGCGTGGCAATTAGGCAAGCCCCGAGTAATTACTCGACGGTTGGCCAAAGTTCTCGCAAAGTCATTTGCAAGCTCCGCTCTCTGTCCTCTTTGTCTCCCTTTCCTTTCCGCACTCTGTGCCTCCCGTAATGAGGCGCAGGGGCTTTTATTTTATTTGCCGTACTTGGTCGCAACGCGTAATATACATGGTCATTAGTTCTCTGCACTCTATACAATTGTACCGGGCGTGTATTAACCCATACTCGGGTGATCGTTGCGAAGGATAATTGAAACAGTCCCACCTCGAACGCTCTTGTAGGCTGGATGTAGGTAAGGGAGCCAACTCTAGCGGGAAAAGTGTCGCTCGTGGGTAGTTTGTGGACGATTGAATAACCCGTACACACATCTCTCTCGTACCGTGGCTAACTCGTTTGAAAAAAAGAGGAGAAAACTGTCGCAACTGCATTTCATGCGCGAGGGCCGCCTCCGATGAAGCCGTACGAAAGACGAAAAAAAAAGTTTCCAACAAGCGTGCCGCAAACTTTGGCGAGCGCGCTGGAATTAAATTACCCGTGCCCCCCGCTGTGGAACGAGCTCCTCGATCCTCCGCGCTGGTCCAACGACGGGAACCGTGCAAATACACTCTCGATCTCTCGATCGCCTGGGGGGGGGGGGGGGGGGGGGAAAACAGGGGGGGTTGTACCGGGGGGGGGGGGGGGGGGCGGGGAAATCAAGGGACGTTTGTACAATAATACTGATGATAATAATAATAATAGCAGCAGTAGTATTAATAATTGCAGGATGCCTAACGACAAGTGCGGCTGCGGCGTCGTCCTCGACCTGCCCAAGTCGCGCAGCGGCAACCTGGCGGCCATCTCGACCCGGGACCTCGCCTTCCTCATCCAGAAGGGCACCGCGACCACGATGACGGGCAAGCAGGAGCGAGGCAGCGGCAGAATCGAGGGCAGGCCCCCGGCAAAGCTCCCCGGCGAGCTACCGATCCAGCAGCAGCGCCCGCGCGCCGGACCCAACAGCCGGGCAGCCGACACGGGCAGCACCAGCTCGGTGGCCGAGGGCTCGCGGCGCGCCGGCGGCCGGGCCAACAGGAAGGAGAGGCGGCCCGCGCGCAGGGCCCGCAGCGCCGAGAGGCCCGACTCGCACTACACGTACATCGATTCGGGCTCCAGCGTCGTCGGTTTCGGGGATGACGGCGCGGTGGCCGAGGCCCTGTACTGCACCATCGGCGACGCGGAGCCCGACAACGACGAGGCCGAGGACGACGAGGACAAGGGGGAGCCCGAGGCCCAGCAGCGGGGACAGCTGTCCTCGGCGACGAGCGGGACGGGCCAGCAGCAGCAGTCGAACAGCAGCGCGGCCGGTGCGCAGAACGCCAGGCAGCAGACCGTCTACGCCCTGCCCTCGATGACCTCGCCCCCGCCCACCTACGACGTGGCGATCGCCAAGTCCTGGCAGGTGAGACTTTTATTCTCCATCGTCGGCGGTGATTGTCGGCGCGATATGTTTGCTCTCTCTCTCTCTGTTGTGGTTCGCGAATGTCGGGGCTCCTGTTTTCCTTGGTAAAGACCGCTGACGTTCAATGCTTTCGTTATTATTGGTTGACAAACACACCGCGCCAAACTCTTGGAGCGCGGATGGTAATCGATGGAGGAAAAAGTTACCGATTCGTCCGAGCTATTATTCTTCGAGAATTCATTGCGGTGTCAAAATATGAAGATTTCATCCTCTTGCGTCCGTAAAAATACCTGTTGTAAAGCTCGGACGAATCGGTACCTTATTTTGCCTCCCAGGCACAAGTACGTGATTTCGTACAGGTGCACCCGCACCGTTCGAAAACAGCGGGGGCGCTCGAGATGATTTTCAAAACGCGCACTCCGTTCCGCCAAGCTCGTTCGTACAAATCAATCTTTCGATTCTTCCGTCCCTCCGGGCAATCGAGGCTACATGTATATCCACTAACGAGCCCGAAAACTTTATCATCCCCGTGCCTTGGAATCGGGGAGGAGGCAGAGCCACGTTCGCCCGTATAACAATCGAACTTTGCGCAGAGCGCGTGCAGCATCGTACAGCATCCCAAGCCCCAGGCCAACGGGGTTGCATAGCAGAGCTAAGTAGCTGCAGCGGCGGGGATTCCCCGGGGCTCCGACACCCCTCGCATCACAACTTGCTTCGTTCGCGCTCATTATTGCATCGCACTTTTTCTTTTCTCAACCTCCTCGTTCTGCCGGCTTGCGCGCGCTTACTTTTTGCGCGAGATCACACCAGCGGGGTATTGTTGCGCTGATGGAAAAACTTCTTCGAGCGGTGCCTGAAAATCTCGTCCATCAGTATGATTATAATACAGTGGAGGGAATTTGAGCCATACATATTTTGTACACAATAATCGTGTTTTATTGCAACATACGATTTTTGTGCCTGACCTTTTATACTGTATTAGAGCGTTTCATTCTCTGTCCTCGATACTTTAAAAAAAACTGTCGTTCACACATTTTAAGCACCTTTCAGATCATCCGCAGTACATCCCAGATTAAATTTAGTATGTAACGAACGCCCATCTGACATTGTCGGGTGGTAATAGCATCATTTGTATTCACCAAGCGTCTGTGGTTCAAGAAATTGAAAAGTACCGTACATGTATATATCCACTCGAGCAGATGTAACAGCTGCAACGACTAAATCCTCGAGCCCCGAGGGAGTATGTAGCTAATTTACGCGCTACTGCAGCGAGCGCTCGGTTACATCGGCGCGTACCTACTTGCTACCGCTCAAATATATGCATGCACCTCATGAATATTCGCCGCAAGTTATACTGATGAGAAAAATGGTACAGCAAATGATGATGTGAGAATAATGCAATTGTCACTAATGCAAGAGTTGTAATTAAAATTGAAGAGCTTCACGATTCTTCGGAGTAAAAGTACAATTGTTTCCCGCAACGACGTCTATTTCGGGCTTTAAGATTAAAAGATCTCAGACCATTGTGACAGAGTACATTGACTCGGTAATAACCACAACTGGATTTAGATCCATCTCAGGATTCGTGGGAAATAGAAACGAATGAACATCTGCCGCGAGTTCAATTTTCAAAAAGGGGGGGGGGGGGGAAAGTATTCGAATCACGCGTTGACAGCCGCGATAAGCCAAACTTTCTTCTTCATCGGGTTCGTTCGATTACGCAAAGTTACGGGTTTATAATCTTGAACGCAAAGTAAATATATGCACCCTTAAATGTATCCCTTTAATCTTGCTCCCCCCTCCTTCGCCTACTGCAACGGAGGAGGCACTCTGTGAAATTGAAAATAACCGGGGGAAGAGGAGGGGAGTGTTTTCACTTAGAGTCGATTTAGCTTCGAATTTTAGCTGAAAACTTAATGGATAAATGAAATTTGAGCTCGGAGCGCGGGCGGTGGGAGGAGGAGGGGGGGAAAAAAAAGTTGGTCGCGTTCGGATCGCGGGGGTACGTGCGAGGCAAGGGGTGGCGGCACCCATCGAGCGGAGTTCATTGATTAACCGGGACGGGAGGCGGAGGAGGAGGAGGAGGAGGACACGTTTCGCACGAGAGCTCGGGGCACGCGTATGTAGTTGCCCCTCTGTCGGCTGTGTGTGTGGACGCGGGGTGCGCGGCAACGGCAACACCAGCAGCTCGCAATTAATTTCATATACCGCTGTCCGTGGGCGGCTATATTCTGCACCGGGAGTCTATTGCTGGAGGAGCTAGGTGTATACTACGTGCACTTACTCTCGAACAATATGTACGTTTGGTATCCCATTGAGCCGTCAAGTCCACGATTGGAGCCGGCTGGGCTCTGACTTTGATTCGATTACGATGAGACCCCGTCCGTCTATCTCTCTCTGTCCCCTCCCCTAGCATAGTCTCCTTCGGATAAAAGGATGGAAAAAAGATTAATAACGAGATAAAGTAAAAAGGAACGAGGAGAGCCATATATATAACGTTTATCAAACGCCACTCGTCCCCGTGCACGGATTATTACACATCTCTGGCATATCTGGCCGCGATCCGCACGCCTGCTCGTTTCACAGAATCCGACAAGCCCGTGCTATCCTCTTTCGGATATAATGTGGGCGCATCGAGGGAATAAATAGAACGACGCGCGGTGTAAGGAGGCGGATGTATAGGATCCGTCGGAGGCGTGGTTTTCATTCAGGGATGATGCACGCGAGTGTGGGCACGAGCTGCACGTTGGGCACTCTGTGGCCTTGGCTCATTTGAACTGGCGAGGCGCGTGCATAAGTGGCCGGGAATTCTCCCTTTCTTCGGACCCAGGAGGCAGCGGCACCAGTAGCTCTACCAGCTCTCGTACGGACTACTACTTTTACAGGGCAGACTACTACAAAAGACAGACCTGCCGGCTCGCGTAAGAGTGTATTACGCAGAACTCGCGTCTGCTGCATGTGTCTCAACAATATATAATCGCCGGAAAGTGTGCCAGACGGTTTGGATCATTGAAAAATACATCTTGGAACAATTTAAAAGTTAACGCGTAGGCAGTATGAGCCGCTAAAAATGAAATTTTTAAATAATTCGCGTTACTGTATTAATCACACTTTGGCCTATTTTTTCGACTTGATTTCAAAAGAGCTATTGAGAGAAAATTAGTTTGCACGGCGTAAAAAAATTTTTGACTCGAAATAATCAAATAAGTTATTATTAAACATCGGCTTTATGAAATGTCGCAGTTTTTGTAGAACGACCCATACATACGTTGTTACAGAATACTCTGTTTAAGTTACGAGTGTTGGCAATGATCTTACATTGGTTGTCAATTATTCTTCGTTGTTTATTAAATTATTTATGTGTATTTAACATGATAAAATAACTGCTTATGATATGAAGAGATTATTATTATTATATAGCCTATCATTAAATTATATTATATAAGTATACGTTATTAAAAACTACTGGCAAACTACTCTATTGAAGTTTCAAGTGTAAGGTAAGTTTACTCACGAAATATAATCTCCTAATTTCTTACTCCGTTGTTGATTGCTCACTGCACCGTAGTACGTGTTCACTCGACGTATGACTAGATTATACTGTTAACAAAACGTCAGGTGAGCGGCGCAGCTCATTGCGCAGTATACAGTGCGCACCTCAGCTAGTTCACTGACCACTGACTCACTCAGCTGACTAAGCTCACATCAGTCTGATGTAGTCATTTGTCGAGTAAACACGTATTGTTCTGAGCAGTAAGCGATCAACAACGGAGCAAGGAATAAGGAGACTACGTTTCGTGAGTAGACTTATCTTACACTTTAAACTTGAATAGAGAAGTTTTTTTATAACACATACGTAAATAATGTAATTATATAAAATAACAATTAATGCAAGTAACACAATAATAATGTTTACATAGTAAATTCAGTTATTTTGGTGTGTGAAATAGGATTTTCAAAATTAAGTGTTTAGAATTGATTTATTATTTTTTCTACGGTATGTGAGGTCCAAACTAGCTGGAAACTTTTGGGCCCGGCTCTATTGTCATTTTTAGAAATCACATGTTAATTTAAATGGGATTTTTAAAAAACTTAAAAAAAGCATTGCGATGATGACAGGTCTGGCATTACCGTAATGGTACTTTTTTGGCAATTCTGAAACCCCAAATAGACATTTTCCAACAAAATTTAGTTTGGTACATATGCACACTAGACGCCTTTGTAAACTATGGTCACATTATGGAGAATTTAAAATACCTTTAAGATTAGGGGCATTACGGTAATGACCGCTTATTTTACCGGGACAAACCTTCTATATTTACGACGATACCGCGACTAACCAGATTCGAATTTTATCCGGCAAAAAATTGGTCGATGTTTTTGTTCGCTGTACTATACATAATGATCACATCCAAATATCAAAAAATGGACCACTTGGCCTCACTAAATTATGCGTCTCGCGCAATTAAAAAGTGTGAAAACTAGGCTTTACGATATTTTTTATCGTCTTACACTACTAGAAAGGGTGCTAAATGATTAAGATTTCTCAAAAATAGAGCCAAAAAAATTAAAAAGTTAGCCCGTAGGCAGTAAAGCCGCTAAAAATTGTATATACTTCTCGTTTGGGTAATGACATTTTGGCCTGTGTTTTCCGTCCTACGGCCCCGGCAATATTTTGTCGACTCGATTTCAAAAGGGCTATCTAGAGAAAATTAGTTGACACTGTTTGAAAAAAGTTTGGACTCAAAATAATAAAATGAGTTATTTATAAACACTGGCTTCATGAAATATCGCAGTTTTTGTAAAACGACCCCTGTGTGCACGTAGGCAACGGGAGGAGGCAATAAACAGAGTTCATGTACTCTCCCTCTGCTCTACTGCCTACTGCAGATCAATAATCTCGTGTTTTTTCGTCTGCACATACTTTCTTTTCCTTGCTGGGAGCAAGGTAAAGGTATAAAGGTGTACTGCGCACTTCGAGTGCGGCCGGAATCGGCGTATATAGGTGTTGATGTCATTTTGACGCTGAATAAACGTTCCGGCGATCTTTTATAGCTACACAACAACGTCAGTCTGAGCTTTTTCGATATCCAATTCGCCGCGGTGTTTGTACAACAACAGCTCAGTCGTCGAGGTGTACGTTGTGTATGCGTGACCTGCATATGGTGTTGTACATATGTATATCCAACGTTGAAAGCTGTATGTATTATATACTTATCAAATTATTAAGTTACTCTGCGCAGTCCGCTGTTCAGGACCATCGTTGAAAAGTTACCGCGTCCCGACGTCTCCTCGCTCTCGGGTATACGTAGGTTGTACAACTAATGAATACGGACGTTTTTATGATTTTCTGGAATGTCGTTCCCAAAGTTTTCCAATAAATTTGCTACGATAACTGACTGTACTACAGCAGCAGCAGCAGCAGCAGCAGCAACTTCTTATTGCGGGACGCAAGCGTACAAGATCAATCTGTTATTTTTCCCAGTCGGGATTGTTGGTGTGAGCCAAGTTTTTCGATTTCGCGCGACCGGATCGACAGCAGCCCGAATGAAATCAAGTCGATCGGGCACATACATATATTTGCGCCCTGCTCCGCTACGTGCACGCACGGAGTTTGTTTTTTGTTTATCTTTTTCCCTGCGTTTCGTCCCTCTCGTGTGTTTGCAGAAGGCATTTGCGAGCACACTCGTCCAGAATGTTGTTTTTCCCCCTCTCGGCGGAGGATTTTCAAATTTGTTGAAAACGAAATTGCACTCGGAATTTCCGGGAGCAAATTTGCCGAGGGGAAGCGCGCGGGGGCGGAGTTGATACAGAACAAGTGCTGACCTCTCCTTCCGTCCGATTTTTCACTCGCAAGAGCTGTATACGTGTATATACCGGGTAAACTTGGCTGGCTAAAACCTATTTATAAATCCCGTAGCGGAGGAAGCGGGCGTTTGTTTATACTATACCCACGTGCTTATTTGCTTGGCCGCGTCCCGAGTTATTCGGGAGGGGGGAATAAAAATTTCCTCTGCCCACGGGTGTAGTGCTGTTCTTCTTGCTGTTGTTGTTGTTGTTGTTGTTGTTGTTATTATTATCACTATGTGTCCGTTCGTATACGCAGTAGGGTAGGGAGTATAATATAACTGGCGGGGACCACTCGAGTCGATGGAAAATTTTCGCCTCCGTCGAAGAAACCCGCCAAGAATAGACGGGAAAGATCGAAAGGCGGAGCGAAAAAACCGCGGGGAGAAGAGTCGACGCTTGCCCGTACATATATCCATACACGAGTAGCGAAAACCGTGCCAGGAGACTCTCCATTATTCCAAGATAGCAGAGAGCAGGAGAGAACACACGCTGACACCCACGCCCTCCGAAACGGTGAAAAATCGGACGGAAGGAGAGGTCAGCACTTGTTCTGTATCAACTCCGCCCCCGCGCCCCGGGGGAGGGGGGGGAGAGAGTGGCGAGGGGCGGGGGGGGGGGGGGGGGGGGGGGGGGGGGGCGTCCGTAAGTGCATTATATCCGCTCGAAAACTCTCGCATCCAACCGCGCTCCTGCACCCCTTGGCCGTTTTTTTCTTTTTCTTTTTCGTTCCCTTCCGACGATCGCCAGACCGAAATGAACGAAAACGCCGTTGGCTGTAAATCGCTCGGACAAAAAGTGTACCGCCACCAGTCGGAGGGGGGGACAAAAAAAAGGGCCGCAATGGTAGCCCCGTTAGGCTCTGGTCGCATAAAATTTGACGACGGTGGGAAAATTCTCTCTCGCCGAAATCACTGCTGGCCTTTTTCTCATTCGACTCCCCGTGACCGCCAGGCCCGGCTGTTTGTTCCGTCTCCCGCCCTTGAAACTTTTAACCCCCTCCGCTGCTCCCCCTGGGATACAAGACTCTGCTGACCCACTCGTACATACAAAAATCGTTCACCAGCACCTGGGCCTGCCGCCGTCCTACGAGGAGTACCTCTACCACAACCACGCGCTGCTCACGCGCTCGCACACGCCCCCGCCCCCTTGGACGGACTCTGCCAGCCCGGCCGATCTCCAGCAGATGAGCCGCGACCTCCTGGCCAGCCAGCCCGAGCTGCGCGAGTACCTGACCCGACTGGCCCTCCAGGGGAGCGCCGAGGAGGCCATACAGCAGTACCACCACCTGCTCAGCCAGCAGCAGCAGGCGCTCAGGAAGCAGGCCTCCTCCCGCGCCCAGAGGTCCAGAGCCATGCCGCCCAGGTATGTGAGCGAGACCGTACATTCCTTCTTTCTCCCAGGTTTCATTGTCCCAAAAGGCAGAGGTACTAAAAATATATGCTTGTTGTTGTTGTTGTTGTTGTTGTTGTTCCCCCCACTCACCGCACCCCCGGAGCAGATCGCAGAGCGAGAGCCGGGCGAACCAGCAGCGCATCGCCTACGAGGACGGGGCCTTCTGCATGGAGACGACGGCGATCCAGTCGGCCTTCGAGAACGGCGTAGCCTTCTGCAGCCTCATGTAAACGTCTCCGTGTAATGTATAATAACGTGCAGTGTCGAGTCGGGAGGGAACGAAAGAGGGATACAGCCAAGCGTGGCTCGCGGGACTGCCTCCGGCTGGACCGGGGGGGGGATACACAGAGACGCCGCCCTTTTCCACTTCTCATCCCGTACCACCGTCAGGTCCACTCACGTTATCCGAATTTCGCGGGGCACTGCACGCGCACCGAGCATGGATGATACATACACGACGGGGGCAAACTCGAGTCACTGTACTCTATTGTATCCCCCCGTCGAAGACCGTTCGCGCACAAACTCTATACTGTACCCACGACCGCTGCCACCCGCAGGTTAATATTGTTCAATCGTAACGCGACCGTGGTTTATTTTGTAAGTTTTTTGTAACTACGTCCACCACTCCCTCGTTTGCTCTTCATTTTTCTACTGCGATCGAGCTGCACGCCCGTCGAGAGTTTTTTTTTGTTCCCGGACGGCTCCTTCGATGTACGATGTATTCGAGCGGGAATAGGGCGCGTGGTGTGTTTTCGTTTTGTTTTTTCTGGCCCATTTTTGCAGCGAAAGTGTCTTGTTGAATCTTACGAACGAAAGCCGAGTATATAAAAAGCCTGCCGCGGTCGCGTCGTTGCTGCGGTATACATTCACGTATACTGCTATCAATTATCATGTATTTTGACTATCGCGCGTGGATTGCACGTCGTTATAGGTGTATGTAAGTAGTACATCTTAAACTGTGTGCTCTCGAATGGCTGTAGACACGTGAAATTTGTCAAATAGTACCTGGTCTCATGCGCCTATGCTTATACTCTGCAGTTCAAAGAGCGACGGCTCGGAGAGGGACAATTATTGTCTTTTCTGATCGTGTACAGCTGACAAAGAAAACAATTATTTTTCTGGTATTGCGTAACGAGTATATTTTTAGACGTAACTTACTTGAAATATTACTCGCCCGGTCATCCTTCATAGAGCTTATTTTATAATTGTTATTGACAAACATGGTCAAAAATGATCCGAGTATCGGTGATTGATTTATGTATATCATAGATACCTATCATTTACGAAAAATCATGAAATTTTGCGACAGTTCCGATGGTATTTTTTTCACCTCTAATTATTCGAGTGCACTGAAAAATAAGATCGCGTAATTTTCAAAGGAATTGCATGCGATGAGTATTCATCGAAATAAGCACCTATATAGTTCATTATATTACGTCGGATGTATGTGTGTAACGATAACATTATTTGTTGCTCTTCTATTTAAGTATCGAATGAAAAATATAATTATGTATATCGAATAATACCTACATGGCGTAGAATGTTTGAGCAATGTATGTGGTGTAAGAGCATGTACTCGTTATCTTATCTGGATGACTCGTGGACGATGTCTTATATATGTGTTTTGTAGCAATGTACGTCAGGCTCGATTGCGATTTGCGACGATGTTGCCAAAGTACAGTGATCTAGTGATGAAATACATGTTGTTTTGGAAAATTATCGCTCATAATTATAGTCTTGTCACTTTCTGTTCGTACGACCACGAACATCTGACGCGGCGCAAAACAAAAATATCGACTAAGTGTCAAGAAGGTATGAAAAACAACAAATATGGTGTACGCGCTCTCGGACACCGCCTAATGTATACGTTTGACACGTGAGGTATGTGAATCGAGTAAGGAATCTCCTAGTTTGAAAAATAAAAAAATAAATAAAAAAAGTAAATACTGTTGAAAAAATAAAAATAAAAAAAAAAAAACATTCCAAGAGACTGTTACGAATGATGTGAACCCAATATGTGTACATTACAACAACAAATTGCAAAATCGCATGTAAACATTTTAATTGCGACGTATTGATTATACGATTCACCTGACGCTAATTAGCGCTCCAGAGTGCACATTCGAATCAACACCACAACTTTTATTGAAAACTCATGCTGTTATTGTCGCTATTGAAATTTTTACCTGCGATATGTAAAAGTATACGACTTTCATATACATGTATGATACATACGTACATGTGGATACATACCTAAACGTATTTATTCTATACAGAGCTTAAATTCGATGTTCAACTGGGTAATCTAATTGTAGACTATAGTACGTGTGAGAATCGCAAACTGTTGAATATCAAGTGTTTTTTAGAAGCTGTACCTGTACCACCATAAATGGAGTTCTACCTCACAAAATCAAGTTTATGTTAAAAAGTAGAAGATAATATATTTTATTTCTTCATGATTCGAAGAAAACGATACAATTATAAGTGATTCGGTGTATATTATGTACATGATGCATGATTTCTTAACGACTTACTAATTTAAGTATAAAGAAACTACTGTAAATTTATAATTGTAATATATTATGGTAAGAATGGTTTCTTAAAAATTTGGTTAACTTAATATTAACAATAACATTTTGTATTTTACGTTTGAATTAGTTTCATCATTGCAACATCTTTCCATAGTCTACATTATCATGTCACTAGCCTTCACGTTCAATTAGCTCACTATCGCGGACCATTCGTGTTAGTGTAGATGTAAGATTTTTTGCTAAGGTCAGTATTGCCATGAGACAGCTAATTTTTTTTCCACTTATCTTTTGGTTTTTTACTGACTATTCGGAAAATTTTGAAACTTCATTTTGAACATGTAGTCTAGTAGATTTTTCGAATTTTTTAAAAGTCTGATATGCGTCATGTCTAAGCGCACACATGTCTGATTGGTAAAGTATAACATTACACCTCAGATGGAATAAGAAACAAAAGCATATAAGTACAATGAAGACCAAATTTGGATTATAGAACTGCCAAGAGAGCAAAAGTTCTAAAATGTATGGTAATACATGCTAACTCTGATGAATAATTCGTGTAGCTGATATTTTTCGTGAATGGAGAAATGTATAAGATATAACAAAGGTGTTATCTTATTCTATGGTGCGTATTAAGAAAAATAAAAAATAGAAAAAATAAATAAAAAAAATAATGTTGAAATACACTATTACATGTGCATACATTTTATTGATATGGAAATTACTGAATAGAATCGCCTATACGGTACCATAATAATTGTGATGGTATGAAAAATATTTTTTTAGAATCTGACTTTCAATTGTCGAGAGAAAATATTTTTATTAAAAATATGTCACGTGTATAATCGCATGATTATAAATGAGTTCGGATGAAGTAAAAATTTCAAAGTTGGGGTAAAGTTAGGTGCAAACACAAAAAACTTTAATACTTACCGTCAACTAGAGGATTTTATTTCATTTGTCTGCCGATTAAAGTGCGCAACGACAAAAGTACTACTGAGAGAAAGAAGCCAAGAGACATATTTTTTTTTTTTTCACAAAGAAAGTTCAGAAATTTTATTCGATCCAAATAATTAGTCTTCAAACTTAGATTACGGCTTGTCATTTCAAGAATCAGAGACAAAAAATTAAACTGCAGATAAACAAAAATAAGTAGAGACCGAAACACATGAAATGATCAAAACGTGCTTTACATGATTCGAGTTATTTCAACTAAATTGCACATCAATGGAATATGATAAAACTTTTAACTAACAAGCCTGGAAACTTTGGAATTTACGGAGCAGAAATAATAAAAATTGCATCTGAAAGCTTGGTAAAATTTTTTTTAGCGACGGGTACAAGCACACGGATGTTTGATGGATCTAATAGTATATTTCGTACCTGGTGGCGCATGTCGCCAGAGCGATCCCTGGGCCCGAGGGACTGTTGTGATCGCCCTGGTTGGATGTGCACCAGGTGCGAACGCTATTTTTCCTACCGAGGGCGCAGTAAACGTCCAAAGGTGACCAAAAACGCCCCGAGGTAGGAAAAGTGTATTTTGTAAGGTATATAATAAATATGTCTGTTCAAACGCTGCGAGATAAATGTCCCGTATTTATCAAGAGCTCTGCATGTACTTGCTATTTTTGAAAAATGCCCGTTCAGAGTTTATTTATATATCTGCATTGTAAATACGATAACAATAAATCTGTTCCAAACTGTTGAAAAAGGTACTATTTTAAAAAGTATATCAAATAAATTGTATATGTTTGGTACAATTTATGATTTTGCAATAATTTTGTGATCACAAACGAAATACGAAAAACTAGATACGCATACATTTTTGGGGCATTTACCGAAAGGTTGAGGAACTAAGATATGGCGTTAGAGGGATAAAAAATACATAACAGAGAAAGGACGATTTTTATGGAAACGATGGCTAGTCTGTCCGCTATCATGTAACTAGCGCTAAGAGTCAGCGAGATGCCAATATTTAATATAAATAATATTAGTAATAATAATAATGATGACACCGAGAGCATAATTGTACAATAGTTATAACGATAAAGTAACTCAACGTAACCAGAGCGTGTGCAGTGTATAGAGTAAATAATAAATATTACACATTGATACGTATACTGTAACTTATTTACGTTTTAAGTTGTATTACATGTTGTGTATTATAAATGTTTAGAGGACCAAGAAATACAAAAAATTTGAGCTGCAACAATGGCCGTTTCTTTGAAATAATCCATCAAGTTTTAAATTCAGCTTCTTAGCCTCTGGTATATTAAAATGGAGCTACTGCCATGCTAGCGTAAACCCGATCGACTCGTCCAAGGCTGCGAACTTTATAGTATAGGATTTCTTGGATTCGCACTTGCACTCGCTTCATCGCGCGTCAGTGGTTGATATGGTAAAAACAACACTGTACCTTGCACCATATTATTTTTCTGCAAGAATTTTGCTACGAATGAGCACAAGAAATATTATGCACTTCAACTGCCGCTCTTCTTTCCTTTCAAACACTCGGTAACATAAGTAAGTATGAATTATCGTGGTAATGAAAACAACGTGATCATTGTACTATAAAAAATTTATTTATTACTAATACATACGTCTGTACTACGTCTTAAACAAGAACAACAAGAACAACAACAGCAACAACAGCAACAACAGCAACAACAACCTTTCTGAATACTTGAATTATCAAATTCTAAAACGCTATTTTTCTATTTTTCTTACACTTTATACGGATATTATATGATCAATAGAGTACAAAACTTTTTTCCTGGACGATTGTTTTTTTTTTACTTGACGTTGTAAATGCAGTCTGGATACAATTGATTAAATTTCAACGATTAAAATGCAACAACACCAACTATACTCGTTTGATTGACAAACACGCGAACGGAGGAACAGTAGCGGTAGCATTTATAAAATTTCCATGCACCTGAGAGTAACTGTGTACTATTATTATTATCATCATTACTATCTTCAGAGCATTAAAAAGGAAACGAAATACGCTCACCCGAGGCTCGTGTTGCACTATATGTATAACTCAATAACTCAACCATCAGCCTTAGAAGCACACCGACACAGTACTTACCACACGATCAAGTTCAAGTGAACGCCAATACTTATCACACGCATTTCTCTGATTACTCGCCGACAACATACTTACGTATCTACATGTACGCATATAATATAAAGTACAAGTATATCCTTATACGGTCAAGCGTAACCTTGACAATCGGCTTCTCGTTTTCCGCGCTTATCAAACGTCGAGTCAGTCGCAACGACTACCATATTCGCTTCTCGAAAGTTGTAAGTGTATTAATACATTCTACGGGCATGTATGATTACAATAGTCGTCTACTTGGTATTATACGTACGAGTACGCAGTGTAAAATGTGAAAAAAAAAAAAAAAAAGAAAAAAAGAAAAAGAACAATTCACTACCCACCACGAATAACGATCGTTTCACACAAAGCCGACGATCTTGATGCCGTTGGACGTGCGGAATATCCTCTCCGGGGGCGGCAGCTCGCCGATCAGGTACCTGTCGAGTATCCTCCGGGCCGACCTCGAGTGCCCGCTCCCGACGAAGGCCAGCGTCGCGTCCCTGCCCGCGTACTCGAGCAGCACGTCCCGGCCGCCCGGGTGGGCGTCGAGAAACCCCGTCAGATCGTACACGTAGTCGTAGACGACGATCCAGCAGTCGTCGGGGGTGTCGTGCCAGGCGACCTCGTCCAGCCCAACGAGCTTCGGGCTCGCCTTTTTGGCGCAACAGTCCTCGTCGTCTTTGTCGTCGACCTGGCGCTTGATTTTCGGCTCGACAGCCGTCTTCTCCGGACTGACACTACTGCTGACGGGGGTGCGAAAGTTCAGGCTCAGCGACGAAGTCAGCACCTCCATGGGGCTCTTTCCGCCGGCGGCGGCGCTCTCCGGCTCCTCACTGGACAGAATCGAGCTGCTACCGTTGCTGTTGGCCTCAATCAGGCAGAGCGACATTACCGGCATCGGAATCGGAGGAGAGAGAGTGCGGTTCGCGCCCGAGGAAATCGGAAACCCGTGCAGGCGCAAGACACGCGACTCGCGGCTCCTTGTGCGAGTATATCTTACGCGCGCACCGCGTGGCTTTCACGCTCGGGTATCACTACTTTGTAGAGCCGCGGTCGAAAAGTTTTTATATAACGGGCCGGTGCCGCGCTATCTTGTGCACAAGGCCGTGATGCCAATGGCCTCTCGATCTATCTCCTCTGCCCCATTGATTCGCGCGGAACGGCCCAAATGGCACGCGCGAGTAGCGCGATCGCGGTTAACTCGGGTCGCGAAATTGACTCGGTTCGAAAGGCGGATAAGATTTTTAATCCAATTTTAAGGTCCAAGGGAAGAGAGGGAGGGGGAAAAAAGTTGGAACAGCATGTGTGCACGCGAGTGTAGAATAGGTGAGCAGTGAACTTACAGCTGGATCCTGGGCGCTCCGGCTGCAGGGCGTCGTCGTCGTCGTCGTCGTCGGCCGAGGGACATGTTGTCTCGGCGCGCACTGAGAGCGGGTACAGGTGCACCGCGCTTGCACGGGAGAAATCAATTTCGCGCGCCAGCAGAGAGTCGGCGAAAAAGCCGAGGCGGTTGGGAAGAGGGGAATGTAATTCCATTACCGGTTGAAACTTGACACCCTTCTTCCAACGGTACTTATACCTACTTACTCCATATACCTACTCGCATATAGTATTATACACTATATTGTAGATAGAGCTTATGTTCACACGTGCATGTATATATATATATATATATATATATATATATACGTATTAATGGTATAGTGGTTATATAGGTACTTGTATGTTATTGGTAACAAGGTCTGGGATGGCCCTCGATGAATTGCAGGTGAATCGCCTGGTCGGCAAATAATTATATTTATGCGCGGGGTACGCTCTGCACCGGAAAAACGTGGTGTGCCCGGGTATGAGTTGTATCTATAAATAGCTTTGCTTAAACGCGCCGATGAATCTTCGTTGTTGTTTTTGTTGTTGTTGTTGTTGTTGTTGTTATTGTTGCTCTCGATGAACAACATTCTTTCATTAAAGCTTGCGATTAATCTCAAATATTATACAAGACCGCGTGTATAATATAAGGTACACAATGTTGGGAAGAGTAGAGCAATACGTTCGTTGACGACAGCTACGTACGCACTAGTCGCTAATTTATTTTGATGATGAAACATTGCAAGTTGCATAGTGAGAATTAATAAGTTTTTATCATTGTAGAAAAGTATCGAAATGTGCGGGGAGATAGATAGACGAAATTTCGACATACTACGTCGCAAAGTTTTTATTATCGCTTATCGATAATTCAAATCATCGTTCGCCAAGTAAGCGTTAAATTTCGCAAATACATCACACGAAAAACGAGGCAAACATGATGATAAGCAAATCGTATTCTCTCGAACCGAAAAAATAGTGTACGAATCGGCATGCATAATTTATTTGGATACAATTTTTACCAGTTCTTAAGGTTCATTTCACAGTCGACAAGGATATTAAACTTGCGTTTGTATGATGCTTGGTTATCCAATTTTCGTATGTTTTAGACATGACTCTTGAAGCTGTTGATTAATTTTCTAATCAACTGCAGATACTTAAAATTTATCTTTTTCCACGAACCATCACTTGAATCAATGCTTTTTACTCTACCACTTTCAGCAATGGGATTGTACATGCGTATTCTAAAAGATCTCACAAGTTTAATATTACCTTTTTTTTCGAAGAGCACTTATGTTCAGTTGAAATGTTTATGCGTTTCGTTCGATTGTGATACCAATCCAATATATAGAGAGAGAGAGAGAGAGAGAGAGAGATAGACTTAAATAACATTTTTCCCCCTAAAAGTATTTGATTGCGAATGAATTTTAAGCATTAGAATCGATGGACAGTGTTGCGAATCACATTGCATGACGAACATAAAAATATATGTTTCTTGTAATATTTAGTAATTTTTCTGAACCGAAGGATTATATTTATTCTGTAAAAAGTTAAAGTACCTTTCGGATTTCAAATAATTTTAGAAATATTTTTCATTTTTTAGAACTTGTAATTTTTACACCATGCTACCGATATGAAAAAATCGTCCGCACCTACAGCGGCCCTTAAAAAAAATCGTATTCTGCAGCAAAAAAACATACCGTTCGTCGGAACTAAAGTAGCTACTGGAGAGAGTCACTAGAGCGCAAGCGTCGATTTTGGGGCGGTAAGATACTGCCACCTCGGCAACGTGAAACGCTAGCCTGTACGTATTCGATTTACGTTCGTCGGTAAAAAATACTGCGTTTTATATATCCAGCATCAGGCATACACGCATCTGCTGAAGCTACAGTGAGCAAAGAAGCTACCGGGATTTCTGGTGAACATCTGGTACCATCGATTAGTAAACGTACATACAAATTAGTAATTCGGAGAGCCTACCAGTTTACGGCTGACCATGTTGGATCGTGACTACTTAAAAATCAACCTTGCGCTTTTCGTACGATGCCTTCACTGGAAAAATTGTTTAAAAAACTGCCCTGACGATAATACTTTCATCACTTGCCCCCGCTTATTGATCGGTGGGACGGATATCGAAGACTTTGATCGAAATAACCTTCTGTTTAGCCAAAAGCTCCCTCTCCCACACCCGAATCGATCTTTCGAAACGCTCCGTCATAAAGAAATATACCACGCAAGCTTCGAAAGTCACGTATTCACCTCATTGGCATCACTAAACATAACAATGACGGACGCCTGTCGATCAAGCCTCGCGGGATCGATCTTTGTCAAAATCGAGCGCCGAGCAGAAATCAGGCAACATTAGCGCGATATGAAGTTTCGGCGCGCGTGCGTCGTCTCGTAAATCACCCCGGGCCGCGAGGGGCTTCGAATTTCTCGCCGCGAGAAGATCAGCGCGCACGGATGGAGAAAAGCTCCTCTCCGCCGTCGGTGAATCGGAGATCGGGGGGAGCAAGAGGTTACCGCGGCCGACGGCGCATGTGTGCAGGCGTCGCGACGGCGGAGGCAGAGGAGGAGGAGGAGGAGGAGTAGCGTAGCGAGGGCAGCGCCAAAGTAGTCGGCCACGGTAGTCGCAACGATGCCACCAGCCGGGCGCAAAAGCTCGCCTCGCCGTCGACCGCGATTCCCGACGATCCGCCGTCACTGAGCCACCACCGCTACTTCTACTGCTGCTGCTGCTGCTGCTGCCGCTGCCGCTGCCGCTGTACCATCGAAAAGTGCAGCGCCGCTGGGGGTCGAACGGAAGGGAGAGAGGGAAAAAAAAAAAAAGAGCCGCCGCGAGGGTAGCAATCGTGGCGAGGACGACCCAAACGTGTGTACGAACGACGTGGCCTGCATCAGGGGTGCACGTACATAGAGCAACGTTAGCAGCAGAGACGGGGTGTTGGGCGCCCGAGTTGACCGACGACGAAGGTAGCCGGTTGAGGTTGTTGTTGTTGTTGTCGTTGTTGTGCAGGCCCCGGCCGCCCGGGGCTCCTGTATGACACAGCACAGGGAAACTAGAAGAGGAGGAGGAGAATAACACGGTACTCCACTTGCGTCGCTATTTCTACCGTCCCTCCACTGCTCGCCGCCTCCGTCCGTCCGTCCGTCTCGTCGGAGTGTAGTTAATATACACCTATATCATACATATACCCACCGCACCGAGTCAAAGTCCATTCGGGCGTCCGGAGAAATCGGCGACCTTTCGGGTGCAGTGCTCGTTCGTTGCATACCCCCCTCTGTTCGTTGCCTCCCCCCCCCCCCCCCACCCACCCCTTGTTTCGTGCGTGCGCGTGCTGGGGTAGCTTGATAATTGCGGTATAGGATGTACAGCGTATCGCATCATCGTCCCCTATACCCCCGTGAGTGCGCGACTAAATGAGTGCACGTGTCTTATTGTGCTTGCAGCCTATACCTGTCTACGAGCCTGAGCTGCTGCCCGCACGATATACACGTAACGGTTATGCAGAACGGCAGCGAACGAGGAGGGGATCGATAGCTATATAGCCGAGATAACGTGTGTGTGTGTGTGTGTGTGTGTAAGAGCCTACCCCTTGTTGTTGCGAGGGTCGCTACTGATAATACCACCTGTGTCGGAGCAGATATATAAGTACGGAAAGAGCCGACGAGTTGTACAGCGAGAGGGGCGGTGCAGCCTCAGCCGTCGGGCATACGATCTCGAGGACCGCAGACTCTCTCGTCCCTGATGCACCGGAGGAGCGAAAGCTCGACCCCGTTTTCCCGAGCGATCGCTCGACGACGTGGCCGAGCTGCTGCTGCTGTTGTTGCTGCTTTTTTCTCAAGAGTGCCCGTCGATAATCGTTTCCGCAGTGTCGAGATGTCGGTGTGCCCTCCCCCCCCTCCCCCCCCCCCACTAGGAAGCGAGAAGGAGGGGGGGGGGGGGAGAAGAGCAGAGAGGGATTTTTTCGCAAGACCGCGTGACCCTGGAGGAGAGCGGGGGGGGGGGGCGCGGATTTTTTCGGACGTGCTCACGGGCAAGAATAACAAACGACTCGGCTGTCGCCTCTTCTTCTTTCTCTCTCTCTCTCTCTCTCTCTCTCTCTCCCTCTGCCTCATGCCCGTTGTATTATACTGTGCGCCAAAAGACTTGACGCAATCGAATCACGGTTTTTCGAGCCTCTCCCTCGAGCGCACGGTGACACCTCGTGAGATGCGCGTCAAAATCGAAAGGTCGAGCGTTTCTGGGATATCGTTTTCGTCCGGAGCTTGCGGGGCGCGCTCGATCGCTCCTTCTTTTGCCCGGAGTGGATTCGCGACAGCGCGCCGATTTATTTTACTTCTGATGGTCCTCGTTGCATCTGTACTCTCATGATGGTCCACAAGAAGAGCCATCGATGGTGTCGATCAGCCCACGAATTGTCTCTCGGGTGGCAGGAAAAAAAAAAGAGAGCGATTTTCCCCGCGCGCGGCGTGACTCTCCTGCTAGGTATTTATAAATGATTTGAACCCGTTCGTCGCATTGGCGAACGACTGCTGCTATACCGCGGCTTATACTGTTGCGCCTCGTGGCAGTGGCAGCGTGTTCTCTCTCTCTCTCTCTCTGGGTCGGGGAACAATTCGCGCACCCCATGGTAAAAATAGTAGCTCCGGCTAGCTAGCAGCCTAGAGAGCTCGGGGATCTCTCTCTCTCTCTCTCTCTCTACAGCCCACCTCGTCGTCTTCTTCTCCTCCTCCTTTTCTACCTCTTGTATACGCTACGCTAGAATGTCTCGCTCGCGGCCTACTGTACCACTGAAAGCTGCCGTTGTTCCTCGTTCGACTGCCCCTCGGTAGTAGCTTCGTCTTCTTTTTCTTCGCCCCCCCTCCGCGCCCTGTCCAGACGAAATCCAATCAGCCGAGCGGCACTTTAACCCTCGATCGAACGCTGTTTGCCGGAGATGGGTTATGAGGTTACCGGGCATCCGTCTCCCCCCCACCCGTGCTTTCGTACGGATTTTATTCGACCCCGAGCACCGGTTTCATGGAATTCCACGTTTTATCCTGCCTTTTCGACTTTGCTCTTTATTCCGTCCGTTAAATCAATCGGGGCGCGTTTGTATCGGACTCTATACGACACGCGTTTCACACGATTCGATCGACTATAATCTGGGGACAAAGTATGATCATTCGGTTGTTTCTAGTCCAACAAAATTTGAAATCTCTCCCCGTCGCTGCGTAAGTACTGATGGGAGAAGACAACAGAGCGCCTGCTCGCAAGCTGCGTACGGGTATATTATCTCCACTCGCCGATCGTGAATTCGAATGCTCTCTGCACCACAAAAGCGTTGCGTAACGGAGAGAATCTTAGCTCTGCTGCTGCAGCCGCTGGTACTATACTGTCTTCGTTTCTTTTTTTTTTTTGTCTCCCGCTCCCTCCCTGCCATCGGAGAGAGAATTCCGCCAGCTGGTCGATTTAAATTTCATCCCCGTAAAATCATCCACCTGATGCAGAATTCATTGAAGATCACTGCACGAGCCGGCGCGTGCGGAGAACGAGGCGCGGGACTGTCAAAAAGTCGCCATCTTCGCTAATGACTGGTTCGGGAGGCTGCTGTCACCCGTGACCCGACGCGCCCTCCCGCTGCTCCGCCTATATTTATAAGATCCGCGGCACGTCTCGGTGCATCGAGAATCTCTCCCCCCTGCGCCAGCTTTTTTCCTCGTTCTTACGTTATATATGCGCGTATCTACGTGCAAAGCATAACGTAAATATGTAACAGTTTTCTCGTGCCCCCTCGGTTCGCTTCGATTTTTTCCTTCGCGCCCGTGCGTTCTCGGAAGCGATCGCGGATGATCAATTTTCGATCTCAAAAGTTTCGGAGCAGGTGCGGTACATGCCGACGCACGATAAACAATGTACAGCGTACGCGGATCGAGAAAGCATATCAGGTTTATACGCGGCGTTTTGCATCGGGTGAAGTATTTATTGCGCCGCGAGTGAGTATATCGTCTCCGAGGTGGGTTTCGAAACGTAAGATGAATTATTTGGTAGTGATTTGCGACCGGTGCAGTGTAGCAGCAGTAGCTCTATTTTAACGAACTCTGCGTGAGCATGTATAATTTGTGGCTCTCCGGGATGATATCCGTATTGGCTTACCGAAATTGACGCGAAATTGAAAATACATCTGCTCGATTCCCGATGACTTTTCGGCCTCGATCAATCGCGCATCAAAAGTGCCCCTACGACTCGAGATTAAAAGTAGCGTCATTATTTACGGCAGCAGGGCTCAATGCGTATCTGTAGATGCGTTGGTGATGGTAATAGCGTAGCTCGGAACGCGATTGTTCTAAAATTCTTTACATTTTGCAAGCCCACCCCGTTGCGGGGATATGATTTTTTATCCGAAATAGCATTATTTCACGGGTTGAAAATACAATATTGCATGAAACCATCCACACGGTACGCAAAGCCGTTTTCAACTACAAAGGAGTTCGCGTCCTGTGAATGATCAAACAATTTAGCTAACAATTTGCCCGACAATATTTAAGGAATGCACCTCAAGTTCTCACACCTTATTTCATGCACATGAGTAACTCTCCACCCATTCAATATTCCGTCAATTCCGTCCAGCTGCATAAAAAAAGCAAGTTTTGGAAAATAAAAATCAGACGGAAAACAAAAAAGTGTTCCCACGATCACCAATGTCTCTGCGAACCATTCGTGGCCGATCGTAAAAAATGATTTCTCGCGTCACGGAGCTACGCTATCGATCACCCGCGCGAGTACAGACAGGCTGGCACACTCTGCCGGATCGTCGTTCCCCCCGGGATCGGGGTGGGGGGAGGGGCAGCGCGGAACAACGAAAACAACCCCCTCTCCGCGCCGGACAAATAATAACTAATGGATCGGCGTGTGCGCGCAGAGAGGGAGGCCGGCGCCGAGGATGGAAGCGGAGCGTCGCCATCATCGCCGGCCCCACCACCACCACCACCACCACCACCACCACCACGACGACGACTACTATCACCGAGGCCCACGGCTGACGAGCCCCAGCAACGAGCAACCGTCCGCGAGCCACTGAGGCCCCTGTAGATCACTGCAGCTGCGATGCACCAGCAGCAGCAGCAGCAGTCCCAGGGCCCGCAGCAACAGCAGCAGCAGCAGCAGCAGCAGCAGCAGCAGCAGCAGGGAGGAGCTCCCAATGGCCTGGCCGGGGGGGCTCAGATGCCCCAGAGCCCGGGGCACCAGCAGTACGGGCCCGGCGGGGCGAGGGCCCAGGTCAACGGGGGCCGGTTCGACTTTGACGACGGGGGCACGTACTGCGGCGGCTGGGAGGACGGCAAGGCCCACGGGCACGGGGTATGCACGGGCCCGAAGGGCCAGGGGGCCTACTCGGGCAGCTGGCACTACGGCTTCGAGGTCTCCGGCGTCTACACCTGGCCCAGGTGAGTGGTACTCCTTTCAAATTTCGTCTCACAATCCGCGTCTCTCGGGTAACAAGTGCGGCGTGGATCATCGTTCGAGGGCACTGCTCAATCTCGCCGATCCATTTGGCTCCCTCTCGGCCGAGTCTCCCGAACCAGATCGATCATCCGTTGATCGGGGGACGGTTGATTCGTTCGGTGTTGAATTTGCCGACAGTTTCGCCGGGGCAAAACCAATACATACATTAACTTACAGTGCCAGAGTTAATTGCACGGTTCATATGACAACGGTTGCAAAAGACCACTTTTCCGAGCGGAAACGATATCTGGCACAGTTTGTACTTGATGGAATTGCTGCAGAGGCCTGGCCAAGGGTGGCTCGAGTGCCTTGGAGCCCAGCTTTTCTCCCCGGCACGCGGACGAAAGGCATTTGTCGTACCGAGGACCTTTCTGCCCTCGGGGCGCATTTTCGGTCCGCTAATCACTTTCTGCCCTCGGTACGAAAAATGCTGTTCTCACCTCGGGCATAAACATACAACAACCGCGCACTTCGGACGCGGTAGTCGTATTTTCTGCCCTAGGTAGGAATTGTACCATCTTTTTACCCTTAAAAACGCTATTGCCTTCTTTGGCGCGACCTCGGTGGCTTATCAACTTCTTCAGCGTAGTACGTGTCTCCGATACACGATTCGAACCATCGCGCCCACGCTTTGATCGCTCGGCAGGTGGTGCCGGACCTTGACACGTTTCCGAGGAGAGAAAGAGCCCACGGGGAAAAGGGATCCCGAGGTGGCGCCGAAAGCGGGTCACCGGTCGCAAGGACAAGCCACGTGGCGAGAGAGAGTCCAGGTCACTGGGACTCCGCTGATGCACCGACCGCGCGCGAGCGCGTCTGGTTCAAGGCCGTCTTCCCGCCTCTCTCTCTCTCTCTCTCTCGGCTCTTTTTTCCTCGCGCTTTCTCGGAAACATCTGCCCCGCGGGGGGGGGGGGGGGGGCGGGGGGGGGGGGGGGGGGGGGGGGGCGCCTCTTTTTATTTGTTTCCCTTTCGCTGGGCCGGCCTTCCGCCGTACGTCGCAACAGAAGGTCTGGACGGCGGGGTCGCGCAACTTTTTTGGAGCTCGAGGAACGATTCGGGCTTGCGACACCGGGGGGGGTGATGGAGCGCGTCTCGTCGCTGCTCTGACAGACGCGGTTGTTGATTTTGTCCCGGAGATCGGTAGGGTGGGTGGTTTTTTGTTTTCCTTTTTGCCTCGACAGCGTGCGCCGGATGGTTTCGGAGATTTTTAAAACCGTCACTCGGAAAAGGCCAACGATATCTTTCGAAAAGCTCCGAGTCACATTGCGTCATCAAATTTGCCCTCCAACTAATCGATCGCGTGATCGGTAATGATCGAATAAAAGCTCTCAAGAATATTATCCGGCCCGAGCTGGGGCGTTGAATCATTCTACCATCCGAGGGAGTATGTTAACAGTGGGGCTACGATAAGCATTTCCCGGCGACAAAACAGAGTTGATTAAACGAATAGATACGGCGCGATGATTGATTTTTTTTTTTTTTACCACCCTCCGTTCGAAACAACCGCTTGAATTTGAGCTGTAAATAACCGATAATGTTTCCAATTTAAAGACTCGCAAATCATCCGTCACATTTTTCATTACCAATCACAAAATAACTTTTGATGGGTAATTGAAAAATCGCTGCAGCGGCGGCGGCCAAGTTTTTTGCGTGAATCGAGTCGTATTTTTCAAATTATTCGTGTAATTGGAAGATCGGGCGGGAGAGTACTGTTTTTTTTTTACAGTGCACCCTGCGTTGCGCGCCATAGTACACCCGACACTTTCGTCGCGTCGATCGATCGCGCGGCCTGCGATTACTCCCACCGCGCGCGGCTGATTAATCTCGCGACGCCCCGCGGGACCAGCAACGATCGCTCCCATCGTCGCACGGGGACGAGAAAAAAAAAAAGTATCGGCAGTCGAAAGCGCCAGCCCGAGGGAGCACGTTCGTCGAGGCGGTCGCGCGCTTTTCGGGCCGGCGCTGTGTTATAGGTACCGCTGCCGCCTTCACCTCGGGCGCGAGGGAGCCACGGCGAACATAAAAATAGCGCGGATCGAAATAGCCCCGCATGGGAAGCGCGAGCGGGCGGGGTAGGGGGGCCCGATTGACTCCCGACGGGCTTCTCGACGCTCGCTCGTACTTGCACGCACGTTGTATTGTGCACTCGCCCCGTACGTGTCGAGTGCATAATACGCTGGTAGGGACGGGAGGGAGCGAAGTTGTTTGTCCTGCACCCGCTTTTTGCTTCCCTGGGTGCGGCCCGCGGTGCATGATCACCCCACGTTACCGCTGTTATTCCCTCG
>JAPYYV010010584.1:0-13872 GCA_030522625.1 Copidosoma aretas | reverse complement strand
ACATTATGGTGTTTAGTCATTCAGTGTAGAAAAATGATTGTGTGTACTTGGTTAGTGCACAAGTGTAGCATTGCTATGTGTAGGATTGGACCCCTACCGAATAATTTAATAAAATCTCAATACTGTTTCCTATAAAAAAAAAAAAAAACTTAGTGATTCTCATAAAAGCAATTAGTAAACAAACATGATTTATTTCAAGAACTAGTGCCTTTACTCTCAAGAACTTGGGGGTCATCGCTTTCTGAATCATCATCTTCAGAATCGCTTAGATATTCCATCTCAGAAACAACAAAATCAGTTACTCTTAAGTTGTGGGCAACATATGACATTTTTGCCACACGAATATTATTTAATCTATTTCTTTTTGAGTTATGAATCCAGCTCAAGGTATTGAACGAACGTTCAGTCGCTGCAGTTAAACAGTGAAGTTTAAGAACTTTAACAGCAATCATACTAAGCTTGGTATTGCTACGAGTGCTACTCCACCAAAGATCCGCATTTAAAGCTTTCAGGGTACTTTTAACGTAGTCGTTACTCCAAAAACCCCTTTCTGTTTTATAGAGAGCCAATTCTCGTAAGGTTACAATATCATTAATTCCAAACTTTTGTCCAATTTCAATTATGACTTAAGATCCCGCAATTTTAGATTCATTATCCAAACCTTTGCCTCTGAACTTTGGATCCAAAATACATGCAGCATAGTGCAAGGGGCGAATAGCCATTCGTCTTCTGGCTTGTAAAGAACTAAGCATTTTAATCTTTTGTTGATTTTCGATTTAATTCAAGTTTAGTAGTAATTGAAGTAATTCACTTAATTTTCGTTCAATTTCATCAAAAATCATTATCACGTAACTCAGTTTTGAATTATCACTTTGAACTTTAACAATCCAATTAACGATGGGAGTCAACAGTTCTGCTAATGTTTTTATTGTAATCCAAAATTTGGAATCAACGAGTAATGAAACTGTAGAACTTTTTATTTCATTGGTATTACTCATAGCTAAACTTTTTAAATTAAGCTCATTTTCAATCATACTGTTTAAACATGCCAAAGTAGACCCCCACCGCGTTTTACCAGGTAATTTCTAAGTTTTGTATGAAATTTTATGTAAACGCTTATTATTATCCTGGATTTTAGAAAAAATTGAACTTAAAACATGACTTTTTTAAATTTCTTTAACCATTTTAACAGCACTTTTTACGATCTTAGATATGCTGTCCAGAGCAGTAATATCTTTAACAAGAAGATGTAGAATGTGTGCCACACATCCATAAAAATAAACTTGATCGTCTTTGTATTTATTTTCCAAAATACTCCAAGCTGCCTTCATCTTTGCTTCATTGTCGGTACATACACCTAATACTTTTTTTTCACCAATGCTTTCAATTACTTTTGCAATTTCATCTGAGATATATTCTGCAGTTTGGTGATGAGATCCTATAAAAATCGTCTTGAATACCATGGGCTCTAATGTTGTAATAATAAAATTAATCACTCCTTCGTTGCGTATATTACTCCAACCGTCGCGTCACATTGAAGACCCACTGTTAGAGACAGCTCAATTTTTTTTTCAACATATTCCTTGATTTCATAATAAACTTTATTAAGTAAATTATTACACAACTGATCAGGTAATGTAATTTTTAAGCATGGGCGAAGTTTCGTAAAAAAATTCGCCCAATACTTGTTAAAAAAAACTGAAAGCGGCAACCCAGAAACATACACCGCTTTAGCAAACTGTTGTTGAATATCAACTAGATCTTCTAGTGAAATTGAATCAAAAAATCCTTTCACAGATTTTTGTGAATTAATTAAACTCTTAACCTCTTTTGGCGTATCCAAATCTATCGGAATATCTAAAAATACATTTAAAATAAGTCATAGTTCATGTAAAAAATAATTATTAAATAATACTGTTACTAAAAATAATGTTCGAAATAATTACCTTGATTTTTTGATACCGCAGCTAAATTATTTTTAGTTGAATCGCAAGAGCCGAGGTTCGGATTTTGTGTTGGTTTTGGCTTGGAGGAGGAATTTTGATTTATGTCTTACCAAGCACTATCAGGACATGACTTACAGTTCTCGAGAAGATGATTTCTCATGCGTGTACTATGCTCAGCACATTCTTTCCCACAGTAATTACATTTGTACTGAGGTATCTTTTGATCTTGTTTAGTCGGCAGTTTTGTGTAGTGTTTACATATTACATCAAAAATTTTCCCCATGATACTGAAAAATAGACCGTTATATTTAGTACCCTAATAATGCAAAAAGGAGGTTATGTTTGTGGTTAGTCCGATTGGGCGGAAGTATAATAACAACATCTCTTAAATAAAGCAGTCATATAAAAAACATTTTATTTCAGAAGGTATATATGGATCATAAACATAAGCATGTAAAGGAGTGCATAGTGAAACGACAGTTTTTCTTCTCACTATGCGATACTTATGTGCTCACGTAGCTGATAGTATAAAATATTATTCGCCATAGGAAGTTCATCACCCGGTATTCTACCGATAACATTACTCAATAAAGGAGTATTGAATTTATATACTCTCTAAACTTGTACTGGAGAGGTGTCGAATCTTCAGCAAATTGTGTGATGTGATAGTCGGGTATATTGGGTGAGAGTCTCGACGGGAGACCTCCTTGCACCTTGCAGAGGCTTGTTTCAGGCCTGTGCCCCCTTGATGGACACCGCTTGCAAAAGTACCTCACTAATATGTTGCTTATTACCGGTGATGAGTGATGAATAAATAATAAGTCGTGAGAGTAAGGACTGTTAATAAAGTTAGAGACTCTTGAGTTTACGGGCATCCGCTCGCGTACATCTGTGTGTAATACTCACGCTTACATGCACTGTACCCTACCTTTACTTATCCTATACGTGCACGATTCGTAAATCGTACAAGAGCCCCAAGATGGCGCTGCATCTGTGCTTCAACTACAAGTAGTTTTAACGAAACAATATCGTATAAATATTTACAAAACCGTCTTTGTCCATACATACAGATCAAAAACTCTCTTTGTCTATACAGATACAAAATGACGCGTCATAAATTATTTTGTCAAGTCATGTCAAGTCAGGTCAGTCAGAAAATATTTGCCTTCTGACAATGACTGACATGACCGTCATTGACATGATATGACGCGTGTCATGTTACAAGCTCGGATCACTGACTACGACACGTAACATAACCTTAAAAATCTCCACAACCCCGTATCGCAAGCCTTTTAAACTAAAAGCTTTACGAATCGAAATCTTTGAAGTTGATAGTATTTTAAACATGTGTTTTCCAACATTACATACTACTGAACCTACCCAACGACCACTAGGACACCTAACCTCGAAATCCCCACAACGAACTTCTAAACCGGCGGCAGGTGCATACCGCAGGCGAGTAAACTCCATTACCCCACTCGTGCGTAGTTTAATTAAAAATTAGCGTGTAAACTCTCGAATTTTCAAATTAACCAACTCCTAAATCCGTGCAGCAAAACAGATGCATACCGCAAGCAAGTAAACCCACGTTTCCCAATAACCCAACAACTATTCGTGTTTCCAGTCAATAATCATTATTTTAACTTTTATGATTACTCTAATTATCAAAATACATTATTTATTATTATACAGAAATGAATCAGAGACATTTGTTGAGTAGCTGATGAATATCAATGTCTTTGACAGGTGGGGCAGCTGAAAATCTGTATTTAAGGTTCTTACACGTTAATGTATACTCTTTAACATCGTAATGAAAAAATGTTATATTTGATAATTTATTTTTTTCCCAGTTAAATAAAGCACTAGACGTTAAAATAGCTTTATTAGACTTGCCATTCAGCCATAACCATAAAATCATTTTCATGATTAACCAAATTATACATTTAATATTTGTTTCTGTAATGGTGTTTTGCCCCATCACTCACATAAATGATTTTTTGGAGTGTGGGACAAACTTTTCTAATCTCAAATACAACTTTTTTTTGCATTATATGCACAGCTGTAGTGTCATGTGTCGTACAATCTGACAATGGTATAAAACTTTTATGTCTTAGTTCATCACAAACTCTGTAGCAAACAACAACGGGATGGACAGTACCTTGAATATTGTTATAATGATAAGCCTGTGCCGCATCTTGTACTATGCGGGCGAAATTTTTAAAGCGGGAGGTGTACTGCTGCAGTTCAGTCTTGGGGTGACGCTGCACGTGTAGTTAGTGTAGTGTACAGGTGTAATCATGTTATGCCCTGGAAAAATTGAAGTAAGCTATATGGGCAAAACCGCAATAACCCAGTAACCTAAGTCCCAAGCTTTTTAACCCAGTTACCCGGGGAACAGCGAGTTATTATTATATAATTATTAAATTAAAAAGCAAGGAATGCAGGAAACGTTGCTATTTTATCATTTTGTTCAAGTAAAATACTAATAACTCTCTGTTTCCCGGGTCATTGGGCTAAAAAGAGTGGGATTTAGGTTATGTTGTTATTTTGATAAAAATTTTTTCACTTTTTATATTATCTAGTAATGTTGGAAAACACATGTTTACAACACTATTAAGTTCAAATATTTCGATTCGTAAAGCTTTTGGTACAAAAGGCTTGCGTTGTAGGTTTGTTGGGATTTTTGAGGTTATGTTAGGTTTCGTAGTAGTCGTTGGATTTGCTTGACAGTCTGGGAAGTTATGTAATAATAACATTAGCGCTTATGTAATAACTAGTATCAAGTTTGTGTACCTCGATTGGAGTTTTTACTGTCGTGTATTATCGATAATACTTCATTTTTCCTAATTAGAGCCACCGTGTTGGATCCGCCGTTTTAAATTTCTTAATAAGCCAGGTAGGATCTGAAAATGTATGGCTTAAGCTAAATTTGAAACCCTCTTACGTCTTTGTAGGTGTTCCCAAATGTTGGACTCAAAAGTGATCCGGTTGACGCAATTTGACCCATGTAGATTATGCTTTAACATACAGTCGTATGCCACTTTCGAGAGCCCTGTTCCCCGCGCTTCCACATGACGAGGGCTTGAGCTTGTCTCTACTTAAGGACGTTCGGTAGAGATAAAATTCTCCAATGAATTTTTTTTTAATTTTAACAGGGCGTTCTTATTGTTGTTACAATAAACCTGTCAAAATTTCAAGAGGTTCATCTGATTCGTTTTCGAGGTATTAAATTTCAAAGTTCAGTCATTTAACACGGTCGCTTATAGAAAAATTGATAAAAACTCAGTTTTAAGAAAATTGGTCCAATGAATTTCGCCAATTTTTTTATATGGCACAGATGATATTATTAATGTAATGTATATCAAGTTTCGCGACGATAATCTGATTCGTTTATGAATAAAAAAATAAATAAGAGTTCAACAGAAACGCTACGGCATCGTCGTGTAGTGACTCGCGCTTCCGGCTTCACTCGCCAGATAGTCACAAACCTCAAAGTCGTTTTCCGCTAAAGAAATATATTCGTGTGTGTATGTCAATGCATTGTAAAAATATTTTATGACTGTGGGTAATGGGTATATCTACGGAAAATCTGCACAGCGTTGTCAGATCTTCACTCGTCGCTTGTTTCCCCTTGCCCCTTAAGCATTTCCCCCCGCTAACTGTACCGAACGTCCTTAATACTCAGCTAGAAACAGGCTGGCACGCATCTACGCACGGCTATTTACGCCGGATTCGACTCATCCTTATCGCTTTAAGAGGCGTCGATCTTCAAGGCTCTATGTAGCCATCGTGTTTCGCCTCGTCCAATTTTATTAGTTTCTGTCTAAGGTACATCTCAGAGTTTTTATGTATCGTTCTTATCAATACATTTTTTGAGAATTTATTTATAGATTTTTGTATACAAGCTCATCTAATAAATCGAACTTGCATCTACTGTTCAATAAGAAAATTCTCTCATTTTATGTAGTTGAAATTATTTTGTTTTTGACAACTAAATTGTTATTGTGTCATTAACTCTTACTCGTGGCTGCCATCTGATTTAGTGTAAGATCTTAATCTGAATAAATCATATTATTTTATTATTTCAAAATAATACCTTGGTTGTTGTTCATTTACGAGTATTAATACCGTAACGTCGGCGAGTGACGTAACGTAATTTTCGGGCCTAAACTGGCCCTTAATAGCCCAGGGATTTTGGTCAGTTGTAACAGAAAAAGTCGGTACTCTTATCCCGAAATGAACGTGACAAATCGCAATGGCTGATTGCGGCCTTGCGTTCTTCTGCCGTGCGGCTACAACCAGCTACTTGATTTAGAAGGAGCATGTTGCTATGTCGCTCCTGCGACTGAGTACAAATCACGGTACTCAGAGGGTTTCTTGATCCGATACGTCCGCGTCGCGTTGGCTAGTCGAGGCCGAGGTTCTGATTCGTGTTTAAGGAGGACTGTAAAAGAGGTATTTTAATGTGAGCTTACTTGTTTTTATCGCCTTAAATCTCTGGGTACAAAACAACTTCGACTGAGACGTGAATAAGTGATTACTTAGGCGGCAAAGATAAGGTGCAGCAGAGGCGGTACTCTAGACTGCACTAAAATTTTAGGATCCAAAGTAGGAACTGCCTGAATAAAGGTTTAATATCGGTGAGTGGTATCATTGATGCTTACTTTTTTTGCTTGTATTATTCATGCCAATCGTTAACTTTTAATGTACAATTTTTATTTGTATTTATTTTTGTACAACTCGCTAAATTCAGTTGTTAGATTTTTTAGATTTATAGTAACTGTAACTTTGCTTTGTGATTCCAAATAATCCAAATTTCTCAATTTTATAACCATTACTTTTTTAACTTTACTAGACACGCACACACTTACTTTGATTTCAGACTTTTAATACTTCACTTTTCTTATCTTCTTGTATTCTTAACTTCTACTTCATGTAAATCATCGCGTATGTACATACTATAAATAATCCTGTGGAAAATTACTTGTATATAATTTTGATTATTCAACTTACTCATAGGCTATGTATTACAAATCAGATCTGTCTCAACCTGCGATGAGCCAACACCTATTGTACTCCAAGCAAAGTTCCACTAACTGCCAATACTTTCATATACGCTGTTAAATAAACGCTAATAATCTTTTATCCGCTAAAACTTGATAAGTTCATTTCTACCTAGTCAATTTTTCTCCTTAAGTTCCCGAACAAATATGAAATTTTTTATTGATAGCGGGAAGGAGGAAATTTTCTAAAGATGCCTCTACGTAGACGAAGCTACGCTGTGTGGACGAAACTACTACAGGAGGGAGTGTCAGATTCACCCTGGCTTATACTGAAAATTACTCTAGGTGATGCTAATCATCACAAGTGCTTACCGACTAAAACCATCCTCCTCAAGCGAGAACCAGCTGTTGCGCTATTACTCTGATATAGGTGTTGAAACAGGGAAGAAGAGATAGAAGCAGAGCAATAGTAGAAAGATGAGAAAAAACGTCGAAGTTCGATGACCGACCAAGAAAACAAGGGATGAATCTGATCGGTACTCGGAAAATTTAGGTGTTAAAACAGCCTTAGGGACGACGGGAGAGCGAGAAAAACACATCCCGGTTAGGCAGCAGACTTACGAGCGAAGACAATTCACTCGTAGATCTTCAGCCCAGCCACGCCGATAGTTGCAGCGCTGATAGCGACTTCACCAGATGAACTGGCCCAGGTGTTGGCCACCCTCGGAAGAGACTCGTCGGTGATCCATTCACCAGGACGACAGGCTTCTGGCTTCCCTGACGGGAATTGGCTTAGCACTTACTGACAGCAGGAACCCACCAACCAAGCGTCAGGATGCGCTGACGACTGCCCCAAGGAGGGATTGCTTTCCAGGTCCAGGCATCATTAGGAGAAACTGCAGTCAGTCCGCTAGAATCAGAAGATCGTGTTTCCGGCGCCACAGGTACTTTTCCCATCAAAAAAGACCGAGAATCGAAGATTCCCGAAAAATTTACGACGAGAATCCAACCCGTTTTGCCTTGAGTCTGTCAGGCTAAGAAGTTAGCTCGCTAAACACTAAGCCATCGAGGACTCTCAAATATGAAAAGATCCCCGCTTTCGACAAGTGATCGGCTTGGTCGAAACAGTGTAATAGAATACAGGCAACAAGGATAAGGCTTAATCGAATCGACATTCATCGCAAATACTCAATGTGTATATTATGTATAAATTTACTGCGAGATCAAATGCAATTGCATCTATGCGATGTATTCATTCTCTTGAAAAATAGAAAGATTTGTCGACAGCCCGGTGAAGCCAGCCCGATGTCTCTGCCTTCTTCACTAAAATTATAACTGTACTGGGGAGCCCGTGAAGCCAGGGTCTGCTAAATTCGAAATCTAACTAAACTCTTTGAGTCAGGTAGAGCAGAAGCGGTACTCTGGACTGCACAACTGTACCTAAGTAAATTCTGAAAAGAACTGACTTGACGGTGAAGATGTTGGGCTTTTATAGGCTTGGTTCCTTTAGCGTCGTCATTATGAAGATATGGTGGCATTGCGTCCTTGTCAATGTTACATAAAAATATAATCCGTTTATCCTTATTATCGACTACTAAAAGACAGAAGCTACTCAAAATTCGGGGTATTAAAGCTTTCAACTAGTAGTATGATAACATCTGTAAACGTATTTCTTAATTCAAAGTAATCCCATGGCGATATTTGCTAGATTTGTAACCGTAATGTTTGAATTTGAGATTTATATGATCATACAATTGATTGATAACAATATATTCATAAAGACATGTACTGAGTTTGGTGTATGTCCATGAATTTGCAGATATTTGCCTTACTGTATTGAACATTTGATTAGCAAGTCAGTGTCGCCTTGGCGAGCAAAGACAATACTTGTTAGTAAAGAGAGTCAGAAATCGTTTTGGATACTGTTCAGAAAACTTTAGAATGATGGAGTTTTGTGAAACAAATCTCCGTCTGCGACTTAAAGGCACAAGTACATTACTATTATTAGTACCTACAGCTTTACTTTTCATGGGCCTTTGCAAATCATTGATTATTGCGGCCGCAGTCGAGTGAGCATCGTTTTCGTCTACATTTATATTACTGTCAGATGCAATAACTTCATCGAGAATTGGGATATCGATGGTTTCGATTACATCGCCGGCATTATAGTTGTCATCACCAGGCAGCACTGTTTGAACGAGAATCCCAACGGTTTCATGTACCGTGTCCTTGCCTGGTTTATGTTTACTTTCAAACTTCAAGTCATATTTATCAATCGCAGCTCATGCTATTCTTCTCGGATATTGGTCTGTTTTTATTTCCAGGGGTAAGATAGAAGATTTATTAATTGCATAATAGGCCCCCGGTGCGGCGTTTCCAACTCTTCCCTAACAGAATATGAAATCGTATGCCCTAATCGATTTAGTACAGTTAGAACCCGTCAACTCCCCGTAACATATTTTATATTCATTCCCAACACTATTGTGACTAGACACTTCTATGAAAATGAGCAGTTGGGCGCGAGCAATCACTTTAAAAGGTTTTGTCGTAAAATCTTTGTACTTGCCAGGGTATCTTGACAATTTCGCCTCTTATAAGGCTATCAGTCGTGGTTTTCTGCATATCTAACTTTTTAATTGTTGTATCTACGTCGCAGTATTTGAGCACATTCATCAATATACTGTGTTTCTGTGATTTTAGTTTCAAGAGCATGATTGAACTGTCCTTCTAAACTATAAGGGGCTATAAATTTTTTATCGTTACATTCAAGTATAAAAGGTTTTTTTTTAAATGGTTTTAACAGCCTATTACCTAATGCAACGAATTCATCTGGTCTTGGATTAAACAACGCAGCAAGGAATAGACTTCTTCTCTCTTGACGGTACTTTTCCTCGGCTAACGATAAACAAAATAATTATTTAATAACGTTTTTAGCGACAAAGTCTTTTATGCACTGGTACGCTTGTACCGAAATTTTTCGCTGCATAGCACGTTCGTTGTTGCTTGGAATTTCATTCGCGTTGTGCATGAATGTGCAATAATATACTTTATGATACAATGGAAGAATGTTTTCACGTTCGAAGTAAGCAATTTTACTCTAAGCAGCAATGTCGCCAGTGCTATTAGCGATATTTTTTATGTTTTCAATCATAGAATTATCTTTTGGACTTCACAGATTTACAATCGCAAAAGAAACAGTTTAATGCAGAGTTTCTGTAGCTGCAAGAAAAACAATGTTTCTTAATATGTATAGCATGCATGTCTTTTGTTGGTATGTGTCCGTAAAATCGCAACAGAAAAGATATGTTGAGAAAGTGATATACGCATCGTACTTTGCAAAATATATTATGAATAATGCGTGAATCGTAACGTAAAAACTTTGTTATGTTGTCTTACTTTAAATATACGAAAACAGCAGAGTTCATAGGGATAAGGATGAAAAGTATACATTTATAAAGCATTTCTGATAACGTATACAATTGTAGTGTACGTGTGTGTGCGTTTATGGTAAATACTGTGAATGCTAATGCATGCATCTTAATATAAACCAGATAATTGGCTGAAATTGGATGTACAGGAGTTTTTTGGGGTGCTGATTACGAATATGCCCATGAACATTGGCTCAAAAGTCATTTAGTAAGCTGGAATGTTACGTGAATCTGGACTTTTAGTCACATAATGATTTTAAAAGTACGATGTTAGATAATTGGCTGAAACTGGGTATACAGGAGTTTTGTGGGGTGCTGATTACGAATATGCCCATGAAAATTGGCACAAAAGTCATTAAGTAAGCTAAAATGTTACTTCAAGTTGGTTTTTCAGCCACAGAATGATTTTAAAAATTTGTTTTTTGATAACTGGCTGAAAACAAGTATAGCCTTACCTTCAAGATTACGGCTGAGTACGTATTTCATCTTTTTTTGTACATCCAATACGTATGTGATCTGTCATTACAATTTCGGTACTCCATAGAATTTGGTTATTTTTGACAACGTTGATTTTCTGCGCATGTGCCAGGGCTCGAACTGGGGCCGAGCAATAGCAATTCATACTTATTCTGTGTTAGAATGAGTATACGAGTGACTCGGCCGGCTCGGCGCCCCACTATGTGCCAAAGTGAGTAAGTTGGTGCGAAATAAAATATCTCATGACCCAATGGACCAATCGTAACGTTTTTTTATCTTAATTAAAGCTTAATTTCTAGTTTACTAAATAATTATAGAGAACATTGACAAAAGTTATCTTAATAAACAAATTAGCAGTTAATAACAAATATCGTGAATACGAATAGGAATGTTAAATTTCTCGGCCATTTTCCTGGTTTATTTTCATGTATTCTTACCGCTGATTGAGAATCTAGGAGGCGATTGTATATAAGATAAGAATGAAAAAGTTATAAACAAAAATTACTCGGCATAACCCAAAACAACCTAAAAACACCGAAAGTGTGATTTTGATTTAGACAATAAATTGTAGGTACAAAACATCATTCTCTAACATTAAAATCCTTTTGGAGCATCTAAGTTACTTATAAAAAATTCAGAAAAATTATAATTTTCTTTTTAAAACTGTTTTCTAATCTTAAAAAGTGCTATGAAACTCAAATTTTTTCACAAAAAATCAGTAAATCGGTTAAAAAAGTTTTGTACCTCAAAATTTAGCTGAAAAAGAAGATTTTTTCAATACTGTCACACATACTACACTATACTGTATTTCATTTTACCCTTAAAATTACTCGATATAATCAAAAACAACATAAAATCGCACGAAATGTGACTTTGTTAACTCAGAAATTCGTAGCTCCAGAAAATATTCAGCTAGCATTAATATTCTGTTTGCAGCCTCGTAGTTACTTATTGAAGAATACGAAAAAATGTAAGTACTCATGGAAAGCTGTTTTCTAACCTTAAATAACTGCCCAAAATTTTGATTTTCTCATCAAAAATCTGTAAAACGGGCGAAAAAAATATGACTTATACAATTCAGACACAAAAAATCATTTCTTTAATACTATTGCACCCAATTTATTATAAAGTGTTAAATTTTTTCCTTAAAATTCCCCGGTTTAACCTAAAACAACCTAAAAACCCTAAAAAAGCGATTTTGATTTAGACATTAGATTGTAGATACAAAACATCTTTACCCAGCATTAAAATTTGTTTCGGGCATGTAGGTTACTTATCAAGAAATTCAGAAAAATCATAATTTTTTGTAAAGCTGTTTTCTAACCTCAAAAAAATCCATTAAACTCTAATTTTGTCGCGAAAAATGAGTAAAACGGTCAAAAACGTTAATAATTACAAAATTTAGACAAGAAAATATATTTTATTTATACTGCCCGCAACGCATTATACTCTGTTTTATTTCACCCTTAAAATAACTCTCCATAAGCGAAGACGAACTAAAAAGGCTAAATATGCAGTTGTGATTTATTCATTAATTTTTACCTCCGAAATATGTTTAGCTAGCATTACAGTTATTTTGCAGCCTCGAAGTTACTTGTAGGCAAACAGCGAGAAATTACAGAAATACGAATAAGTGATATTTTCGTACATGGAAACAAAAATAGCATTTTCGCCGTTTTTAAGTTTTATTAGGTTATGTCAAGTAATTTTAAGAGGGAGACTAAACAGAGTGTAATGTGTTGTAAAAAAAACTTTTTTTACCGGAATTATGTAATTTATAACTTGTTTAACAATTTTACTGAGCTTGTGAAAAAAAAACAAATTTTGAGATTTTGGGAATTTCTGAAGTTAGAAAACAGCTATACATAAATAACTATAATTTTTCTGTATTTATTAATAAGAATTGTAATGTTAGCTAATCATATTTTGTAGCTACAAATAATTGAATCAAACAAAATCACACATTTGGCCTTTTTATGTTGTCTTAGGTTATATCGAGTTATTTTAAGGGTAGAATTAAACACAATATATTGCGTTGTGTGCCATAGTATAGGAAAAATACTTTTTACTACCTAGGGCACTTTTGAAAACCTGGTACGCCGTCGGTAGGAAAAATAGAACTCACCCGTAACGTTTTTTTTTTCGAAATTAAAGCATTTCTAGTTTACTAAATAATTATAGAGAACATTGACAAAAGTTATCTTAATAAACAAATTAGCAGTTAATAACAAATATCGTGAATACGAATAGGAATATTAAATTTCTCGGCCATTTTCCAGGTGTATTTTCATGTATTCTTACCGCTGATTGAGAATCTAGGAGGCGATTGTTTATCAGATAAGAATGAAAAAGTTATAAACAAATACAATTAACAAATCCAAAAAAAAATTTTTTTATCAATCACAATATATTTTCATATTCAATGATATAGTTTATGTAGCTAAAATTCGAAAAGTGCTATACATACATATATAAATACATAAATACAGACAAATATACAGGTATACATACAAATTAGCGGCTAATAACAAATATCGTAAATACGAATAGGAATAATAAATTTTCCGGGAGTTTTCTGAGTTTATTTTTATGTATTATTAGCGCTGATTGAGGTTCTAGAAGGCTCTTGTTTATAAAATAGCAGTGAAAACGTTATAAACAAATTAAATGAACAAATTCAAAAAAAATTTTTTCTAATTATTTGAATATGATATTTTTATAATTTGTGATATAGTTTCTCGTGCAAAAATTTACAAAGTGCTATACATTCATACATATATACATACTTACATACATACATGTATACATATAGACGTCTATACACACTTATATACATACGTACTTACGTACCCGATCAGACATCTTAATGGGGCGCTCATGAGTACCTCGCGAGGTTACCCCCTTTGCCACTCGAGGTCTTAGTGAGGCTGTATCACGGGGGGGACGTGTGGCCCTAGTGAGGTACCCCCAATAAGAGATATATCTCTATGGTATACATAACCAAAAAACTGGCGTTCA
>JAPYYV010010583.1:0-11243 GCA_030522625.1 Copidosoma aretas | reverse complement strand
CCCTGGATATTTGATGCAGTTCACCTCAAAATTGGAGTATACTGTGTACTGTTGTAACTTGGCTATGTTCCAATCTCTTTGGACGAAAGGAGCTCGAAGTAAACAGTGCTTCCCTATGTCTAAATTTTTTTCCGTGTGGAAGCCGACACGGGAGGAGGAAAAAAAGCTGCTCGACGCGTGCATGGAAGATGTCTGGTTTATCGACAGCGGAGCGTCCACTCATGTTACCTACCGTAAGGACTAGTTCGCTGATTATCGCCCGAGCAGGGACGGTGGCACGATAGTTCTGGGCGACAACGGTGAGTGTCCTATAGCTGGCGATGGCACCGTTTTGGTCAAGAGGCTGGTCGGAGGCAACTCGCTCGAGACACGCATCGAAAAGGTGCTCAATGTGCCCGGTATCAAGAAAAATCTGTTATCCGTGGGCCGCTGTACATCGCGGGGTTATGAATTCAAATTTAAAACTGACCCCGTCGAACTCATAGATGGGGACGAGGTTATCGCGTTCGGAGTGAAACAGTCCAACTGCATTTATCGCATATTCCTTCAAGTCGTGAAAAGAGAGAGACAAGAAGTAAGCGTGTGCGAGTCAAGTTTTAAAGTGTGGCATGAGCGCCTGGCGCACCTAAATGTGCGAGCACTCAAAGAACTTGCTTCTGCTAACATAATTCAAGGGATGAGATTTGAAAACTGAAGAGTTTTTCTGTGAGCCATGCCAGCTGGGAAAATCTCACAAACTACTTTTTAATAAGAAATTTGTTCGTGTGAGTGCACCTGGAGAGGTGTTCCATAGTGATATGTGCGGCTCTTTTCCCGTTGAGTCCGTCCGTGGTGCTAGGTACTTTGTTTTGTTCAAAGATGATTGCACGGGCTACAAGTACGTATATTTTTTGAAAAACAAGTCTGACGTCACGGATAAGTTCATCGAGCTGGAGAAGAAAATAAGAAACCACTTCGGCAGGCCGATGAAAGCTCTGCGGACTGACAATGGGAGTGAGTATGTAAACACTCGGCTAAACGAGTATCTCATCAAGTGCGGCATAACGCACGAGTGTACAGCTCCCTACACCCCAGAGCAGAACGGGAAAACGGAGCGAGAGAATCGTACGGTTATGGAAGCAGCGCGCGCTATGTTGAAGGCTCGAGATCTCCCTGATTTTTTATGGGCTGAGGCAGTGAATACTGCCGTGTACCTGCAGAACAGAATCGTGGTGAGCCCTGCACATCAAAACAAGACTGCTTATGGGGTATGGACAGGTAAGAGATCGAACCTGAAACACGTAAGGACGTTCGGCTGACTCGCCTACATGAATCTACCAAAACAGCTGACCAACAAGCTTGACAGCAAGTCAAAAACTACGTTGCTGGTGGGATACCAAGAGGACTCATCTAATTATCGCTTATTTGATCCTGTGTCCAAGAAAGTCCACATATCCAGACATGTGATCTTTGATGAACAGAGCAGGAAAGAAAAGGCGACAGTTTAGGAGTCAGAAGATTGCTGGTCTCTTCCCGGCAGGCGCTCACCAGAATAGGAGCATGTAGAGAACGTGAACATCGATAATCAGCAAGCTGGTGATGAAGAAGAGGCAGTGGAAGGTATTAAGTTCTTCGCAGAAACTGATCCCGAAGAGGACAGTGAAGAAAGAGCCACCGCTGCTACACCTAAAATGCGACTGCGTGATCGGACCAAGCTGAAAGCGCCGGCCAAGTATGATGTTAATTTCGCTGTATTTGATCCACCTGTCTCTTTTGAAGAGGCCATCAATGGGTCAAACGCTGAAAACTGGCGGAAGGAAATCAAGAGTGAACTGTTACAGCATGAGAAGAATCATACTTGGGATTTAGTCTCCAGGCACCCAGGCATGAGGACCATTGATTCTAAGTGGGTGTTTAAGATCAAGCCCGGATCTGAAGAACAGAAACCCCTTCTTCAAAGCTCGCCTTTGTGCAAGAGGCTTCTAGCAAAGAGAAGGCATAGACTTCAGTGAAACTTTCGCACCGGTCACGGTGGTGCGATAGGATTCGCTAAGGGTGCTTCTTGCCCACGCTGCACAAGAGGATTTGGAGATTATGACCTTCGACGTAAAATCTGCGTTCCTCTATGGTGATTTAAATGAAGATATCTTCATGGAAGTGCCCAAGGGTGTGTGCGTGAATACGAGTGGCAAAATAAGTGAAAGTGTGAGTGGTGATGTAGTTTGTAAGCTGCGGAAGTCGCTTTATGGGCTTAAACAGGCACCTCGGTGCTGGAATATATTGTTTAAGCGATTTTTAAGCCTTTTTAATTTTAAGGAGAGTGATGCGGATCAGTGCATTTTTACTGGTGACTATGAAGGGCATAAAGGGTTCTTGGCGTTGTTTGTTGATGACGGGCTATTAGTCTGTAAATCTAAAGTAATTTTAAAATTTATTTTGTCAAAGTTGAGTGAAAATTTTGAAATAACTATTGGTAACGGTAATTTCTTAGTTGGCTTAGAGATATAAAGAGACAGAGTTTAAAAAAAATTGTTTATCTCTCAGAGTATGTATGTTACACATGTTCTTGATAAGTTCAACATGAGTGAATGTAACCCTGTAAGTGTGCCTGCTCAAACCAGTGTACATCTGCAAGCGGCAGATAAGCATGGAATGAGAGAGAATAAAGATCCTTACCGTGAAGCTATAGGCTCTCTTATGTACCTTGTCATGGTTACACGACCAGATATTTCATACATAGTTGCTTACTTAAGTCGATATCAGAATGCATATGATGAGAGCCACTGGTAGGCGATTAAGAGAGTTTTGGCTTATCTAAAAGGCACATTAAACATAGGCTTACTGTACAGCTCTAGCGAAGAGCCAAATGGTCTAGAAGGATATTCCGACTCCGATTACGCTGGCTGTTTGGATACCAGGAGATCCACTTCTGGATATGCGTTCATAATGTCGAGAGCCGCAGTGACCTGGGCACCCAGACGGCAAGAGTTAGTTACATTAAGTACGACTGAGTCGGAGTATGTTGCTGCAGCTACGGCTGCTCGAGAAGCCTTGTGGCTTAAGAAACTACTGCTTGATCTCGGTTATCAGTGTGCCTCCGGTATATTGTTGCAAGTAGACAACCAAAGTGCAATCAGCTTAACAAAAGATTCAAAGAATCACCGCAGAACAAAGCACATTGATACCCGGTATCATTTCTTGAAAGAAAGATGCGAAGGTGGTGATATTTCTGTATTGTACGTATCATCTAAACAGCAGCTGGCCGATATTTTTACCAAAGCTCTTCCAAAAGATTTGTTTTGCAGAATACGTAATAGCCTTGGAGTTGTAAACTACATTGATTGATTGTCTACAAGTGTGTGAAACGGCGGGAGTGTTGGTGTGTCCGTGTGTGTTTCCCCACTTATATATCTGTATAAGAGTATGTGTGCTATGTGTGTATGCGCCTTGATAGTATGGGCGCATGCCTATATATCTTTTCTTTGTCACTGCAGCCCGCTCTCTTTCGATTCTGCGCGCTGCGCCGCGCTCCGTGTTTAGTTCGCCTCAAGCTCCCTGACTGACTACTACTGTATTATTAACTAATAAAGAGCAATACCAATTAGCTTGCGTATCTTACTCTGCCCTTTATCTCCCCTGTTAATACAATAATAAGAAGCCCCCCGTGGGCCAGGGAAACCCAGGAAAAACCCGTAGGAGAAAATTATGGGGAACCTGGCCCGGAACGGCCTGGTGTATCGCCCAAGTTCTGTCCGGGTGTCTATACGTCTATAGGCACCAGGACTGAACTCTTGCACACCTCCCGCTCACGTTGTCCGCAAGGACAGAGAGACAGTTAATCGACCCTCGAAGAAAAACAGCAATGGCGAAACGACGAGACTCGAACGGTCACCATCCAAGTACTAGCCGCGCCAAACGCTGCTTGACTTTGGTAATCGACGGAACTGCGACTCTACCACTGCACCACCGTGTCGGTAAGCGGTATAGTTGTTGGCCCCCTGATAGTGATTGGCCGCACATGTATTTTTAAATGGAGCATGAATATATATATGTTAGGATAACCCGCGTGAACAATCACTATCAAGGGGTCAACAACTATAGCGCTTACCCCTACAGGGGTATTTTGGCGTGCTGATGACGCATCTGACGGAAAAATTGACCGCGAATGCCCCGAAATAGTTTTAAAGTCATTTTATTCAGTTCCAAGCAGTATTCAAAGCTAAAGCGCGTGTACTTGCCAATACAGCTTATTTCTGATTTTGGGGAAAATAGACTTCTGATCTTGCTGAAAAGTATGAATTATTAGGAATTACATACGCTTCAGTCGTTCATTGTAATAAAATTTTTATAACAAAAATAGTTACCATTCATTAGATTTCCAATAGGACTATCAGATTTATCATTATCACACCAAAAAACGTTATTTTACCAGTTTTCAGCAACATTAGGTGTCAAAATTAAAAAGTGCAACAACCCTTCATTAAGAGCGTATATCAGCTACCAAGCTGATAAGAATAAAAAAAAACGTTGATCTATGTCAATTGGTTGAGAAGCAATGATATAATCTGATAGAACGTCAATTACTGTAACTTGACGTCATCGTACGCACTAGGGACCGTCGGATTCGTAATTAGCACACCGTAAAACGTAAGCATGCCAATTTTCAGCGAAATCGGAGGTCAAGATCACCGGTATGCTGTAAGATTTGGAAGTATATCCAAATACATTCACAGTTATTTACGGTTATTTAGGGTAATTTGCGGTCATCCGCACTGTCATATTTGTGATCAGCACCACGAAAAACAGGTATACTGATTATCAGCCAATTTGAGGGTAGACCGTATTCGGAAGTACATTCCAGGAGGGGGCGAAGCCCAATTTAAAAAAAAAGGTTGATCTTGAAAGAAAAAATATTTTTAGAAAGCGATAATAAAATGAAATGAAATTTATTAATTATTAAGTCGATAAAAAATATGATATTATTAAGTGTTTTATATGAAAATTGGGTTAATTTAAAATTAGATTTTCGACTTTTAAGATGCAATATCTCGAAAAGAAAGCAAGTAGTTTAGAAAGCAAGGAATTTTTCCATTATCTTTTCTGATAGATTATCATCAAATTAGAAAAAAATAACCCAACCAGTAACAGTGATTTATTTAAAAATTTCTACAAAGAATCTTCCTTTACTTTGAGGCGCAAAGAAAACCGTAATCTTGCCATTTTGTCGATGTCGTTTGCAGATTGTTATTATTTTCTAGATGTTTTTTCTACATAAATAATGGTTTCATCGGTTTTAACTGAAGTGAAAATTTACCGATAGAAATTTTCTTAAAGAGAATAGCATGATAAAATTGAGAGGCATGTTTTATTTTATCTATATCTATAGGTCATTTAATATTTTTTGCTTTAGGTAAGTTTAATGGACACACATAACGATGGATCCTTTACAGATAATTCTTCGAAATTCGTATTTCATTTTAAAAATGTTGTAAATAGAATATTATTTTTGAAGGTTTATATAATTATAAACACGCATAAGCCACATATTTATGTAAAAGAGTCAGTGTGGAGTAAAAACAGAGCTACTGCACATGTATCACAGTACCGTACTAGAAGATGTGTAAAACCACTAAAAATAAAAGGCCACAGTAATACTCTTAAGGAGGTTTGGGAGTTTCGCTCAGAGGGGCGAGGAACAGGGAGTCCCCCCGGCCCGCGCAGCTAGGCCCCCTTTACGGCGCCCCTCCTCTTGCAGCCTACAAACTCAGTATTTACAACCTTAAAAGATTGCTATTTCTTAAAATTGCCTGGAAAGAATAGATTTTTTTTTCACGAGTATCTTCTTTTTGTACCAAGGTATCTGTACAACTTTATTTTTTGTTCAAACATATTTACATTATACTGCAATTCTAACAGAAAGGCGACTGAATCTTGTTCTTACATAAGAGCCCGTGTTAAACTGCCTATTTTCAAAATTTTTTTTCTCAAAAATTTTCCTGGTGAAAAATATGTAAAAATTCATACGCACTTCTGATGTATTTTAAAACCACAAATATTTTTTCAAAGAAGATTCTACATTTTCAAGTTTTCTCCCAAACCTCCTTAAGCCGATTAGTGAACCAATCTTAAAAATGTTTCCGAATTCGGACTCAAAATTCAAAATATGCAGTAAATGCTCGTCAGCTTGCTATAAGAAAATTCAAACAGACTCTTATTGAAGAAATTAAACCACAGATTTCAATGACCTGGATGAACATGAGTATGAGCCACCAAGAAACGAGTTGATAATAATCAAGACAAGAACAATTAGAAGAACTTCTAGATGGCCTTAAAAAAAAATTTAACAGTTTAGCCGCTAACGATCCGAAAAAAAAACCATACTTACGATTCCCCCGATTGCTGGAGTATTTTTGACATTCAAAATGAGTTCTTGTGTTCTTATAAAATGGCAAAAAGCTCCAAGGAATTAAAAAAAAGGAGGAGTATTAGCAGTACCGCCGTTTAAAAAGGAAAAAAAAATTCTAATCAAACGGATCGAAAGTTGTGGAGTTCTATGAATCTGATGCTAATAGCCGTATCATGCCCAATAAAAAGATACTGTTTCTGTTAAAATCGGTTGTCAGGTAGAAAGAAAGCAGAAGCACTTACTACTTCACGATATTAAATACCTGCATTTAATGTTTAAAGATCAGTATCCACAATTCCCGATCGGGTCAACTAATTGTAAGTTTGCGGAACTAAGACCAAAATGGTGTGTTATTGCTGGAGCTTCGGAAGTGCACAGCGTTTGTATTTGTACCATTCATCAGAACGTACAGACGATGCTGGACGCTGCTAACTTTAAAGATCAATGCAACAATTCTGTAATAAACTTGGGTGACTATAAACACTGTATCAATCTTGTTCTTTGTAAAAATGCCAAGGCTGCTTGTTATTTGCTCGAATGCAGTAGATGCCCTGATTTAGAAAAGTTGTCACATGCGATTTTGGAAAAACTGGAGCAACAAAATGTACAACAAATAATTTTAAGCACGTGGCAATCTAGTGATCTAGTCTAAAAAAGACCATGATAAGATTTTGATAGTTCCCTATAAAAGTTTTCCCAATCTGCCTGCCGTACCAAAAATTAAAAGAAGTCATGCATTTATTCCAGATTATGATAATAGACTTAAGATTAAGAGGTGTTCTAGTGCAAAGGACGGAAATTTTTTGCAGTATTAAAAAAGTGCATTTCTCTTCTGTTAACTAATAATGTAATAATAATGTTATTTAGGTAGGATGTGTTTGTTATCATCAAACTTTTAATCGAATTATTTAATAAACAAATCTACAAATTCCCATAATGCTTATGAGTCATTTTTATACGAATACAGCAATCATATTAGATTCACCGTTGCATAATACTTAATACTTAAGTCAAATTTACAATGCTAACCATTAAAATGCTGATAGCAACATTATAAAAAAATTTAAAGTAACTCTAGCACTAAACACAGGTTAGCCATAGAGGTTCTTTATATTTGATAATATTCTCTATATCCACCATCATAAATATTAGATTTATTCAACAGCAGATTTGTAATAAGCAGCCCTGAAAACCCCTTAGTCACTATTTTTACCAACAGCGACCGTCCCCATGACAGCATACTGAATTAATGGTATTAAACCGCCATATTGGATCAGCCATCTTGAATTTTGGAACTTTAACTTTAGATTCGTAATCAGCAACCCTAAAAACCCGTGAGTCACAATTTCTACCAAGAATGACCGTGCCGATAGCGAGGTACCAAATTATCGGTATGAAGCCGCCATATTGGATCGACCGTCTTGAATTCCAAGTTTTTGACCAAATAATAATGATCAGCAGCTCTTTCTCATCCTGATCCACTATTTTATCATTTTTTTCCCTGATATCTCTTAATTCGCGTGACTAGCGTCAACATTGCTATATACACGTTACTGCCAACTAGAAGACAACAGCCATCATTTTGAATCCGACATATTGATTTTTCAAAATCACCAAATAAAATTTGATAGCCCTTGCCTCAAGCTTCAAAATGAGCCATCGCACATATTATTCTGTTCTTTATAATTTTTCCCACGCAAATTATCCGGCTGACACGGATCGTCCCATATACATTATACACTAGTGGGGCTCCACCCGCTGCGCACTACGAGCGCCAACCCCCCACGTTTGATATGTACAATGGATTAGATAAAGAACAAAGTTTCCCATTTTATAAAATAAAAACAATCAAAGAATAATAAAAACTAATGAAGATGATTTCTTCATAGAACCTATTTATTATGGTAAAATAAAATATGAATGTCAATATTGTTCAGCTATGGTTTGGGAAGAAGAAAGAAACAAAACTAGCTGTTGCCACAAATAAAAAATTTCTTCAAGTCCTTTGAGTGAATATGACAAGATATTAAAAAAAATTATATTATCTGATAATAATTTTAGAATACTTATCAGGTATTACAATAATATATTTAGTTTTGCCAGAGATTAGAAAGGAGATTGCCAGTGCCTATGGTGAGCAGTGTGTCACTGTTTTGCACCGGTTTCAGCGCCAAACTGTCGTGGTCAGCGGTCGAACTAGTTGCACATTTGTTATTGGCCAGAGGTTCCAGTGCATATCTTCAAAAAGTCTCCCGCAGCGGAAGGAGAGGATACCGAGTAGTGTACCTATATATGCACGGGTATGGTGGAGAGGGAACGAGCATACCTATTTATGTGCCTGGCTGTAATACATTGTCGGGCGCGGAGCTGAGCGTGCCAGCTCGCTCGAAAAAAATTTTGACTCTACGAGTTCGGTCAGCGATTAAACTCGTTAAAAGATTAATGCTTATACGAATTTTGAGTTTCTCACAAGATAATAAGTCGAGTAATAACGACGTAAGCCTCTATATTCAACTCAAGCTTTGGAACTTTGCTATGAACACAAGTGACTTTTAATCTTTATGTGTCTTACGTGATGGTAGCACAGGTGGCTAGCACACGGAGTCATCATTATGCATTTTGCAGACTTGAGTTCGAATCTCACTTAAAGTACAATTTATTTTCAGTTTTTTTTTTAAATTCAACATCTTAATAATTTTGTACTTTTTCTATTATAATTGCATGAAAAAAAATTTGCAAAAAAAATGTTTTCGCTGAATTAATTATTTTTTAAATAAAGTTCCCTGCATGTTCTTTCGCTCGTGCGCATTCATTTATAAAAATTAACATATAATTATTTAGTAAAATTGATAAAAAAATATAAATTAATGTTCATCAATGCACGTCAAATAATTTATAACTCAACTTCAGCGTATTCCCGAGAAAACACAACAACTAGATTATTCTAAGGTAATTTAATATCAGTGCATCTATGAAAAAAACTATCACAAATATACTTAAACATAAGCCCTGATGACTATTTTCTTTTAGTGAGTATAGGTAGCTGAGCTATGTATACATACACCTAACACATGAGCGAAAAGTGTCTTTTTTTCAACCTCTGGCTGTAATTTCACTCAAACCTGAATTTTATCGATGACAATACTCTATTTCGAAACCAAAAAAACGGCCAGTATTTAACTCATTCAACCGATTTTCGCATTTAGAATCGGATTTTTTATACCAAGCTGCTCGAGACGCTCTACATTTAATCTGACATAGCACGGATTTTCTTTACTTTTTTTTATTACAACTTTTATATGAGTCTCTTGTAGTACAGTCATGCGATGCTGTATTTATATTTTGTTTTTCACAATTACGTATCGATTAATTTTTTATTTTTTAATACCAATGAAAAGGTGGGCAATAAAGAATAATGAAGCCTTTTTTTTCTCGTTTGTTCATTCATAAAAATGTTTGTCATCAAAACATATAATATAGCGTGTGAAGCGTGCCTAGCATTTCTAGTACTAATCAATTGGAAATGTATATTTATACGATTCACATTTATTCTTATACCGTCAAAATCATTATTCCATGACATGTGTTTATTTATATTTTGTCCTTGTTTGATAGCTAGAAAACTATTAACAGCTTAGAATATATTAAATACAATAGTTTCATAGCATCATATACTAGTCACAAGTAACGAACTGCTAGGATGTTGAATTTATATTTTTTTCCAATTTATTTCCATAGATCGCATCCATTTGGAAATGTATTATATACAGATGTACTAAAACCATTACAAAAGTAGTAATTGATTGATTAATATTTTTTAGGTAAACAAGAAGTATGGTATTTTTCTTGTTTAGTAACACTTTAATTTTACTTGCTCTTGTAATTAAATTAGAGGTAATTAGATTAAGGAGGCCTTCTACTTTTTACAAATTAAGTAATAAAAAGGTGAAACAGAAATATTATTATATCAGTATAAATTTTTTAATCAATTTTACCGACTGATTTTTCGATCTACAAAGCGATAAAGTTAGGCATTTTAACAGGGGCTCTTATAGAAATCTGTATTTTTATGTACTTATTTGCAAAAAAATGTATTTGAGGGTGTACCATACAAACAAAAAACCAACCAAAAAAAGCTTATACAATTCTGAACAAATTAGCAATAGAAAATGTCAGTCACCGACCAACGTTGATCGATATACCCTATTGCTAATGTCTACGTAAGTAGGCTACGTAATTGAATTACGTCACTAAATTACGTAAGTTAATCACGTAATGAAATGAGACAATTCGTTATATAACTGAATTACGTGGTTAAATTACATGATTAAGATACCATAGAAGAGAATAAATATAATGGCAGATTCAAAATATAAAAAAATCTGTTTGCAGTAAATTTTTTTTGTTTATACGTGAAGCTGATTAAGATAAGGTATAGCAAAAAAAAAAACAAAAAAAAAAACAGCTAGTCTAGTCAAGTTTTGGTACCGGGATTTGAACCTTGGACAATCAAATTCAAAGTCGAGTATCTTACCCACTTGGCCAGAGTGGATTCGATACAAGGATGTTTATAAGTAATTATTAAGCATAAATTATACGGTTCATAAACTAGCAACAAGTGCTTGTTTATTATTTTCACAGATTGTTTTCTCTATTGCCTTGAGTTTGTTGATCTGATTGTTATAGATAAATTTACAGATTAGTCGTAAAATACTTTGAGCTATCCGCTTATGTTCGAAATTTGCAGTACCCTACATTATATAGTTCTGAAAGAGATACAATATAATTTATTTTGTAATATCGATTACAGGATTAATTTCTGATGAACAGATTAACAAACACAAAACCGGTAAATATA
>JAPYYV010010582.1:0-11244 GCA_030522625.1 Copidosoma aretas | reverse complement strand
GCTGTTGCCCCCCCCCCCCCTTCCCGAAAGGGACCTTGCCGACAACCCACCGGCCAAGACAACAGGCTTCTGGCTACCCTGACGGGAATTGGCCAACTACCGCTGCCAGCAGGAATCATTGACCAAAGCCAGACAGGCGCGCCGATGACCCCCAGGAAGGATTGCCCTCCAGGTCCAGATATCATCGGAAGAAATCCCGGTCCACCCTTTTAAAATCGAGAGGGACGTATATTTCCGGTGTCATAGGTACTTTTTCCACCAAAAAAACTCGAGAATTGAATCACCTAAAAAATTTTGACGAGAATCGAATCCATTTCGCCTCGATTCTTTCAGGTTAAACAGCTAGCACGTTAACCACTAAGCTATCAATGACTACACAAAATAGTACTGATTTAAGTGCGAGAAAACTGAAAATTCGATGATATTCATTTGTATGGGCCTTGGTGTCGGCAGTATTGTTGACGAAATCGACAAAAGTATAAGCCAAATACAGGGTGTTACAGGTTCACGTTGGTTAAAAAATCTAACATATCTACTGCAGAAAAAGTGCTCAAAATATAGACCGGCACGTGAAGCCTTGAAAGCATCGAACCTAAATAAAATTTAGATTTGCGTCGATTGCGATCAGACGGACTGGACACTTCAACAAATACTTTTCAAGATGTCTGCGAAAACTTGTGTTTCTAAAAATTTTTTCATTGTCTAGTTTTTTGACCGCAAAACTGATAGGTATTCAAATTTATATTGATTGACGTAAGTGTTTTACTACTTATCACCGTATACTGATCCCTGGCAGCATTTGATTTTAAAAAAAGGCTTAGTTTTTCAATTATTTAGGGGCAAATAGCTGTAACCTCAGCGTGACAGCCTATATTTTGAGCACTTTGTTTACGGTAGGCGATTATTATCGGCTTTTTAAGCACGTGAACCTTGAACGTACTATCTTTGGCTTGTAATATAGTCGGTTTTATCAATAATACTGCCCACACTAATGAATATTATCGAAGTATCGGTATCCTCGCACTTACATTAATGCTATTTTGTGAACTTGCGCGTCCATATTGGGTTCGTGGTGACGAAGGTAAATTTTCTATAGGTTTGAAGCCAATGCTGACAATGTTCCGTTGTATTATTAGTTTTTCCATGGCGAATGATCTTAATATTTCTTTTAACTGGGAAATACACTATACTAATCAATTAAATATTCAAATAACGAATAAAGCTGTACTCTCATAAAACTTCATTTGATGCTCTATTTATCTGCGGGCGTAGTTTTTGTCGTCTGTAAGTGCAGTATTTTAAATCTAGAACCAATCAAATATCGTTCAACTCCAGAAGGTCCATACATTTTCATCAGTTCGATGCACCAGAGAGTGCTGAATGTCGCGTCTAATTTTAGAATTCGTATACATTGCCGTGCCAATAATGTGGTTTAATCGTGAAACCGATCCGAAGTGAGCCATATTACTCTATATTAGGAGAACAAAAGGATAGGAAGCTTCGTCATACATGTGTCTATAACTGCAACTGCAAGCGTATGAATATTAACCGCTCGAAAAGTGTGGAGTTTAAATGTAAATATACTGTTACAATATTCACTACTTAATAAAACAACAACAGGAGAAAGTATAGATATAACGATCAGTAACAAAATCGATGCTTCATTGTCAAATGATGTACACCCATTTTCGAAATGCAAAGCTAATCATAGACTATTGTATCTTTTAAATGTTTCACAATGTGGTACGAGTGATCGATTTTCGTGCCGATCGCGCTCCTAATTAAATGTTCGCACGAAAAATATAATTTGTATTGATAATTACAAACTCCTCCTGCAAATCAACACAATACGACATTAAAACGCGAGCACTGTCAATGTTTCTGTCCCTACACCCAGTACCCGAAAACTCCATTCGATAAAATACGCAAACAACCCTCCTCCCCACCTCCTGGCACCAGATCTACGACCAGACACCGCACCCCTCGCTGATTTATCATTTATAATTCGTGTGCGCTTCCGAGTGATCGTCCGACAACAACAGCTCCAAGTAATACACCAACGCTCCTATTCTATTACCACACTGCGCGAGCGATTGACATGTTTATAGTGATTTGCTCCATAAACCATAAGGACCAGATCCGAAACCCGCGGCATCAGCGTCGGCCCCGCAATCGTCATAATAAGCATAAATCGCGACCGCCTAAAATACCAGCCGCCATTGCTACTGCTGCTACTATTACCACCGCTATCTCTGCAAGCCGCCGCGCTCATAATTACGTATGGGGCCAAAATTTTCGAGCATAAAGCATCGAGTATACCTCTCCTCGGACTTGCGACTTAATAATTCGAGAGTACGATGGGTCAACCGAAAATAATATCGATAAATTAGCAAGCTGCAGCTATTCGCAGAAACGAATCATCGCTCCCTTTGCCCGACTCGATCGTCCTCTCCTCAGCCTCGCCCACTCTCCTTCCACTCTAAGTGCGGGTCCTCAAACTCGTCTATTTTGGCGCCCGAAAGTAAAGCTGCGCGACGACGGCTGATTTACCGCGGCCGAATAGGCGGAGCGATTCCGCGTATCATACGTTATACACACGTAGGCTCGGGGCATCAGATCGACTACGAGTCGGTAGGGAGCGAAATTTAGGAGCAGAACCTTGCTGCCACCGTGCCACTGCTTCCGGTGCCCTGCACCATCAGAGCAACGACAACAGGTAGCAGCCGACACCTGTACCCTTACACCGTTCTTCTCCTCGGCAGGACTGTTATGACAGTTATATAGCCGGGCGTCAACGTACACCGTACGGCCTCTGTATGAATTTCAATTTTCGCAGTATACACGTCCCCCGTTCGCGAGAGTCGCGGCAACAGCGGTCGGAGAGACGAAGACGAATGGCGCCGAGATCTGGTGCTCGATATGGACTCCCGACTCCTTTCCGCCTAGCCGCTTATTACATGCAAATCCGCCGAGCGAGGGGGGGGGGGAATGCTAATTTTTGCGCGCGTATAATAAACGATAGACGACGCCCGGGAGATATGAATATGATGCGATCCCCCGACAGCTACTAAATACACTGCGCGAGTTTCACAACGACGTTTTTCGATGCGAAGGGGAAAGAGCTAATTGCGAAAGCAGCGGATATGCAGACAAGCGCGTGACGATCGCCTATTTCGAAATACGGCGACGCTGCTGCTGCTCTCGGGCAGTAAATCACTGTACTCCCGCAACGCATATATATACATATATATATATGGAATAGTCAGGGGACAATTTTTTTTCGGGTCTATCAGCCAGCGGGAGAGAAAAAATCGAGGGAAATGAAGAAACGCGCTGAGTTATGCGTCGTCGTCCCGGGCGCGTAGCGTATATAGGCTCCTCTGTCGATTTATTTTCGTGCCTGTGTAGGTCCTTACGGAGAGCGATTGACGAGAGCCGTCCAGTGTTTCTGTATTGTATAAGTACTGGTGATGGGCGCTGCGCCGCGGCGATGGCGTGGCAGCTGGCGGGACCGGCGCAGGATCAACGAGTTCGAGGAAATTTATGTACCCGGGGACGGTTTTTTTTTTCTATTCTGCCGCTAATACGCGTTGCTATAAGTCGTATAGCGCGGTTGTTTTTCCTTGCCTTTTTCCGTTTTTGATCTAAGTTAGACTTTGTGCTCTCACAACAGTTGCCTCGAGTCTGGATTATGTCTTCGAGCGTTGATTAGTTCGTGAGAACCAGGAAAGAACAAGACACGAAACGATGACTAAGTAATAATGTGGCTGCCCTACTAGCCGATTGTGTACCAATAGTTGATGATTCAGTGTATAATTTCTCAGTACAGATCTTGTAATTATCCGAAAAATTATAAATATTCAGGCACTGAGTCATTTTTTTTCAATAGAAATTAACGTACGAGTAAAATTTTCGAAAAATGTGACGTTAAAGGTGGCGTTTTTCGGACAAAAGTGATTGACTGGTTTCGTCATCCATTTGCCGTTAAATAAGCTATACCAGGATTCATTTTCTTCGTTTTGACTTGCCAAGTATGGTTTGATATGCGACACCCCCTTTTTTCGCCCTGGAAAAAGTTACATTGCAGACAGTGTTGAAAATATTGACTAGGTGAAAAATTGAGAGTTATTTCAATTTACGTTTGAAAAGCTTCTATTTAATCGCCTCTTGCGATTTTTTTAGTTTGCACTAAAATCACTAGTAACTTCCGTCCTCAATTACTTTTTGGACTTAACGAGTGCTTTAATTGAAGTGCATTCCAAGCACTATCAATTGCCTCTTGTGTAATCATTATGACTATACCCTCAGCTGAGTGACAACGAAAATAGCAAAATGATTTCCGAAAAACAGTCACCTATCACGTCGAATTTTTTGAAGATTTCGACATAAATATCAGATTGAAAATATTTCGGGGCACTGACCTTATAATATCATCGATAGGTCTTATTATGTTTACATACCGGGGATGGACCTTTGCTGAATTTATCGGGTACCACTAATTGATATGATAGCACACTAGATGTCGACACAATACTTACGCCGAGGGACTAAGATGCGAGCGGTGTGTCTGGTCATGTGCGCAATAAGATGTTATGGGTTATAGGTATCGATGAAATTGACCGACCATCCCTGAATCTTACCATTTTGGTGAGTTATTCGTGCTCGTAGGGACACTCAGTGTATTAGTATAGCTTGTCTTTTCGAGTTGTTTACTATTGAGCCGCTTGGCCCTGAAAAGAGGAAGAGGATGCACGGTCACGCAATAGGTCTGCGCGATTACTAGAGGAAGGGAAAAGGCAGAGCAACCTATAGTTAAAAGAAAGATGCGAAAAAAGGGCCGCCGGGAAAAGGCAGAGAGAAAAAAGGAAGCGCGGCGCGTAGTGGTCGTAACGTCAAGGAAAGAGAGGGGAGAGAGACTCATAAAGAGAGATAGAGAAACACAGAGAAAAGTATAGTGTAAAAAGAGTAGACGAAGGGCTGAAGACTCGCTGAAGACGAAAAAGAAGGGGGAGAGTGAGGGAAACTGGCGCGAATAGCTCTCCAAGTGTTGGGGAGGGTGAGGGGGGTGTGGTGGGGGAGAGGGAAACGGGGCTGGTTACATTCTACGGATCAGGGAGCTCGATAGCGTGCCGAAGTCAAGGCGTACGGCAATAAATCCATTTTTCGTGAAGGGTCGAAGCCAGTCAGCCAGCCAACAGCAGCAGCGGCAACGGAGGAAGGAACGAGCGAGTAGGGAGGGGGGACGTGAGGGGAGGGAGAGGCGGAGGGGGAGCGAACGAGGCGAGCAGGGTCTGATTAGCAGCCTGACTCGGCCGTACAGGATGACAGCCAGTGAGTTATAATATTGCCCATCCATCTATTTATCTACTCCATCGCTCTTCCCCTTCCCCTTCCTTGTGCCCCCTCCTTCTCTCTCTTTCTCTCGCGCCACCTTCCCGCGCCGCACACTCTTCTTCCCTTCTCTTATGCCGTGCCCGCCTCTCTTTTATTCTTCCAAGCGCGTGTACTGCGCTCTCTCTCTCTCACTGCTCCTTTCTTCCTTCCTTTACTCTCTCAGTGAGAAGAGAGAAACAACAGTCCCAAACTTGTCGAGGCTATCTCTCTGTCCCTCTCTCTCTCAACGCTCCTCGTCACCGTGCGCCCTTTTACGGCCGAATCATAAGCGAAAGTCGGCAGGATAAATATAAATTAAGCCTCATCGCGACAGCAGCAGTAGATCCTTTAGTATGGGGCGTTGAGTCTCAGTGTATAATGTAATAGTAGAGAAAGGACAGATGCCGAGCTGCCGATCAGCAGCGCCACGTATCGGGCAGTGAGAGTGCGTACGTATCTAATGCGGGGCAGGTCTATGGCGGCTGTCCGGCATAACGTTTGGTTGGTCGATCGGTTGCTGTTTTAAAATAGTAGTTATTAGGTTACCTTGGTGAAAAAAAGTCTTTCGAAATACGAGGTAGGATCGAACTGTAATTAAGAGCATTAAGGGAACCTAAAGCGCCGGTGACGATTTCGGGAATCACTACTGTCGGGCGGACGGATGGACATTTTTACGACTTCCTGTTGGGGATCTCACTTTTTTCCCAAAATACCTCTTTTTTGCCACCCATTTTTTTTGGCCTGTGTATTTTAATTGATTTTCGGCGTCCCTACTCGTCGTTCTTTGAAAAGGGATTTTTGTGATTTCTGTGAAACTGCAGTGTGTACTTAAAAAAAGTCATTTCTAATTCTTGGGACAGATAGTTTCAATTTTCGTTTATTTAAGTGATTTTGTGGGCATTACTGTTCTTTTGTATGTATAAACAATGAAAAAAGAACCAATCGAGTTCTTGAAAAAATTTCCGTTAGTCAATTTTGTTAGTTATTACAACATAATTGAATTTTGTAAAAATGATTGGTCTTGTTCACGAAAAATGATATCTAAAAGTTGGCCGCTTATATTTCATCCCCCCTTGATGGAAATACAGAAAAAAAATATACATTTTACATCACTTTGATAATTAAATGAATTTTTTCAGAAACTAAAGTATTGTTCTAGATAATAATTAAAGTGTTAGGCTAAACTTTCACAAGGTCCACGTTTTTAAAGACATAACAAACGTTTTATTGCAGTACTGCTAATTATTTCGTCATTGTGCATACCAGAACCAAAGATAATGTATTCATTTGAGAAAATTCTTCCGGTTACTTGCTTCTTTGTCCTGAATTATGAAAAATACACAGACAAGACAATACGTGGCTTTATTGTGCCATAATCAAGGCTATACAATGCGACTGCAAATATATGACAGATGCCATGTACTACCTACCTTCAGGTACCTCTTTCACAACACAAAGTAGTAGTTGAAGATAGAGTACAGTGAAAATAATAATCATATAATTTATATATAAATTTCTACATAGATGTTATTGTAAGCAAACAGTGCTAATCTCACACCTTCTTAAATGTCTGAAGGTGGTATGGTCCCTACCATATTTTTGCATTCACACTATTTAGTCCTAGTGGTGACACAATGAAGTTGTCGAAATATTAACTTTGTTTATTTTAACGGAATTAAATGAAGTGATGCTCAATATCATATCGTTACTTTCTGATTTTTTACTAGCATTCAAAGAAACATAAAATGGTCCACATTATTTTTTACAAATAATTGTACTAAAATCATTTTCTACTAAATTTAATTACTTGATATAGATTGTACCGCACGAACCCTGTCAAGCATATATGAATAATATGATTGGACTTGAATGTGCAAAACATTCACCCGAAAAAACTTTCGACCATTCACATTCCTCCAGAACAGATGCGCAATAGAGGATAAATCGCACCACAAACCTCAGCTGCTGCACGCTCGCTTAAGATATAATAAAGTCTTTTGCATCGGGTCACGCGCGCTCTCGCGGCATGCCCCTCAATCAAAAACCAGCCCACACCCCACGCCGCGCCGCATACAAGATGAAAAAAAGGATCATACCTACCCACCGACGTCCATACCATACTACACATCCATCGCCATTCGCCGATATAAAGGCGCGCGGCGCTCCATAGAGGAGAAAGAGAGAGAGAGAGAGTTGGACAGCCCGAGCCCGGAGCCGTGAAAAAAATGATGCTCATTTAACATAGCCGGGAGAGAAAAAGAAAAAGGCAGCAGCAGCAGCAGCATCAGTGACCCTCGCAAATCTCTCTACGATCCGCCAGCAGAAGAAGGGGGAGGAGCGGAAAAAGAAGAGAGAGAGCAGACGACGGACACTTCCCCCCCTCCCTCTTGCTCCTCTCTATACATTTCAAACTGGCATAAGACGCATCTCTCGAACTTTCGACGCGAAGCAGTTCATATATCTGAAGTATGGTCGCCATAAATAAGCGAGCCGTCCGTTCGTCCGTTTCATTCGGGTGTGTGGGTATACACGTACCGACACACACTTCTTTTTCCGTCTGTCTTTCTCGGTCATACATCGAAGCACTGTACCAGAGAGCGAAACAGGGAGAGAAAAAGAAGGCGGGGGTAAAGGAAGAGAGAGCAAGCGGCCGAGCCGACCTCCCCTTTGCGCTCTGCCGCCCCCTTCCCACGACTCAAAATTTCCTTCGGGCCAAACCTGCCACCACCGCTGCTGCCACGTCTCTCTCTTTTTCTACCATCACTACTACCAACCGTACAACAACTATATATACCAGCATAACCACTACCAGCAGCGAGAAGCGAGAGCCTCGAGAGGGTCAGCAGTCCACACTGACATATCATATATATGTACGCACGTACGCGTGCGATGGGTGTATATGCATTATGCTATGGCTTTCGGAGATCTCCTGCGTTCTCCTGCTGCACCGCCCGCCCTCGCTATATCTTCAACTTCGATGGCGTATGTGAGCCCGTATACGTTATATTGTGTGCATGCGTTCCTCTCTCATTCGAACCCTTACTTTTTTCCCCTCTCACTTTTTCTCTTTATGAGCAGTATTATTTTTAAGTGTTATGCGCTGGGCCATCGAATCCCGCTATATTGGGCTTGTATGTGCGTATGCAAAAGATATGGACGCACGTGACTGCAGCTTCTCTCAATCACGATGGATGGCCGTGTGGGAGCGTTTTCAAAAGGACTTTGTGATTTATGTGCTTGTGAATGTTGCGTGAGACTTAAAACTCTGATGGATTTGTTAACGGAAAAGTTTTATTAGAAAGGCGTCATGCGGGCGAACGCCATGTGATGTTGCACGCGATAGGTATTGACTTGCACTAGATAATCATTATTTTTATGGGATATTCTTACATGCTATTTGGGAAGTTTATATTCGGAATTGACCGCATCATCTTGAATAAGTGTTTTTTTTTTTTACTTTATGGAAATATTAACTTCGTCTTCTTTTGCAGTTTGACTTAAGTTTTAAATTAACCTGCATTACCTTAACTACACGTATTTAAATCGAAATCTGACTTCAAATTGTTCATGCTTCTAATAAGTGTTTTACTTATAATCTAAAAGTCCATATCATGGATCGACATAACCTTTCTGTAGCCAACAATGCCATATTCAAAGCTCCTTAAATCGAGAAACTTCATCATCAAAGATCTTTAAACTCACTACCCTTGTCATATGAGATTCCAGCTCCAGAATCCTAAGGATTCTCTCTGGGACTCGAAATTCCCATAATCATTGACGTGAATTGCTAAAACCCAACAACAGCACACGCATAACTATTCAAATCTGGTAAACCTATGATATAAGGCTTATACCATCTTTTTGTTGATACGTTAAATATTGCTAGTTTTCAGTCATTCTTTAATTCCCTGGTCCAACCGAATGAACTATCTTGAAAAGATCCCATTGATCGGTTCTGAGCTTTAAAAAATAAAAACGTAAGATTTTGGAATTCAGAAACTTATTTGAGAGGTTGAGTGGGTTTGGAGAGCTTACGTATATTAGAATCATTAGATGTCAAAAAGAGATATCATAGATACTTCTGAATATGTTCGGGCTTAGAGGTTCTTAATGTGCAGCTGCATAGTCTAGTCTAGTGCACAACTAGTATGCACAACTTCTATTGCAATGCAATCATTATACTTAGAAAAATAAATAAAATCCATTTCAAAACCATGTTCAAAATGTACGTACAGACACGGAAAAGTCCACGTCACAATCAGTCGCTCGTCAAAGGAGCAAAGAAAGTCCTACAAAAGGATGTCCAAGAGAGAGTTTACCCCCAAGTAATGAGCTTACGCACGTCCTATTATGGTCTAGACTTTGTGCGCGCGTCCCTTGTAATCCACCACGTCCAAGTGTATTATCGCACGTCGATATTCAAAGGAACCAAGGGAGAAAGCTGCTGTCATGGTAGAGAGGAAATCCTTCCGGCTTCCGTGGAGCTCACTTAGTCGCGTGCTTTATCTCTCTCACGCTTTAATCTTCCTTTCATTCTGCTCATCATTTTTTTCTCTGTTTTTATTTTCCTCTCACTTCACTGTTTTCTTTTCAACTACTTGATATCTGATACCAGTTTAGTTATGCGAGTTACGATTAAAAGAAAATCGGTTTGAGGATTTCGTTGGTATTTATTTGGCTTAACAAAAAACACAAACGTTCATTTTACTTGGCCTTACACAACAATATCCCAAAATAATAAGATGAGAAATTTCACACCAAGGATTCCGATGTCAGTAATAGTTATATTTCTTAATTATCATGATCCCTCGGACACCTCTCCCGTCCCTATCGATAATCTGATAAATGTAAAGCCCATTTTTCTGAAAACAGAATAAAAACTATGTTGGTGTTAAAAGCACATCGTTCATTAAAAACTGGCCAATATTTCTCTATAAACAAAAGCCTCCTTTGGACCTTAATTATGATTTAAAAAGGTGTCTCAAACAAACACTTGATGTGCACAGCCACATTGTTCTTTCTCATTTTAATGAGTCGACAAATAACGATCATTAATCAATTAGTAATCCTGACACCAACTATCGCTACTAATTATCGTTAATATCTTTCACTCTATGATAAAATGTAAACAAATAAGGATGTGGATGTACACAATAAAAGAGTTTGAGGTACATCTTTATATTAAAACCAAAGTCCAGAAAAAATTATGTTTATTGTGAAATCTTAACCAGTTTTTTTATACAAGATTTGCACCTTAACATACTAATATAATTTTTGTTTAATCTTCTTAAAAAATATATTTTTTCTTTCATCACAAATTACACTCAACCTAATATAAATCAACAACCAAAACATTCAAACTTTATTTATTCATACATTTATTTCTCGTCCCGCAAGTTAGGATAATAAGCCCCTTTAACATATTTATATCAACGCATATGACACTACACATGGATCGAGACTTCAGCCCAAAGCTTTTGAACGATATACTAGTTAATCTCACTCATGCACCGTACATCCCAACCCTTGTCTGTGGAAAAACGACTTTTGAGCAGTAAACGATCGCAACCCAAGATAAAATGCTAATCCCCCCCTCTTTCCCCATAGCCAAAATAAAAGAGTCCGCGTCGAATAAAACCCCCCTCCGTCCAACCGAGATGTTGGCTACCTTCGGCGGCGCATCATCACGATCTATCGCGCGCCTATACACACGTATTATATACGTACATGCATCACCAACCCTCGAATAGAAGGCAATATCTGCCTCATTATATTCAATTGGTGAGGCACGCCGGAGCCACCGCTCGTGTATCATACACACATATACCATCCATGTGTATAGAAACGTGTTCACGGCATGCACTGGCTGCT
>JAPYYV010010581.1:0-11246 GCA_030522625.1 Copidosoma aretas | reverse complement strand
TATAAAAAAATTACACACACACATACGTCAAATTAAAAATAGTATTAATGTTTATTTATTGATTTGACTGTAAGACCGATATAAATATTTGTCTTGTTACATAAGATAATCTATATATATATATATATATATATATATATATATATGTATTATCAGCCAATTGGCCCGGATAAGGACTTGGCTTACAAAAAATTGTTCTCTTAACCATACGCATATCCCATACTCACTCTCACACCATACCTCAAATACTATAACCTACACTCACTTACCGTAAAAACTCCGTTTACTCATTCTTAATTCTTATTTTCTGACATTCTGTCTTATACCTTTTAAATAATTTTATTACTTCAATTACCTCTAATTTGCTAGTAACATATTTATTTATAATTCCTATTACTCCCTCTCGATTTTTTTGCCATTTCGCACTTATTTTACATCTATTAATTAGATGATCTATGGTGTCTGTTTCTTCATTACATAATTTACACATTGTATCTGACTCTTCTAACTAATATTTGTTTCCAGACCCTATATTACAGCAGCCAATCCTGGCTATAATACTAATATCACTATCTTTTTGCACCTTTCTAAATACTTTGGTAATTTTTCAACTTTAATGCAAATATAATTCTCGGTATACTTAGTATTTTGTATCTCATCATCTAAGTACTGATTTTCCACATCAAATATTCTTCTCCTTACTTCATCCTATACCCTTCTACATTCACTGGTATAAATATTTATTGCTAACGTGCTCCACCCCAAAGTAATAAATAATTATTTTTTCTTGGCTGTAAAAATCTACTTCCCCCAACTTTTTCTTCTCTCTCTAACACAGTTTAACTAGTCTATGATCTTTGAATTCGCTTATCCTTTTTTCACGATTTAGTGCTCTATCTCTCTAGGCGTTACACATTTTTACATAATTAGTTTAACTGTACACTATGCATCTTGGTGTCCAGTTATCTTGTTTTAAAATCCACTTATTAAAATCTAATTGTATCTTTTCTAATTCTTTTTTTTGCCCCTCCCCATATGTCTGCACCATAAGACATCACACATTTAACTAAATAATCAAAAAGCATTTTCCTCCGTTTGAAGTCATTCTTGCACCACATTTATCCCGATTTCTATGTTCTCTTTGCTGTTGCGATTCCTTTCACTTTTAATTCGTTTATGTGCTCCCTATAAGTTATTTTTCTAATTAACGTAATACCTAAATACTTGAATGTTTTTCCTTTTTTTGGTTTTCCTGCCCTTGTAAACCCATTTGTCTTTGCTTCTATTTTTTCTGCTGTTGAAAACTAAGATTTGTGTTTTTTCAGTGCTCAAAATCAGCTTTAAATTATCCAGAAAATTTCTCATCGTACCCAACATGTCTAGCATGGCCTCTCTATTTAGTGCTAGCAAAACCAAATCATCAGCAGAAGCTAAAGACCAAACCCTATACCTCCTACAACCAGTACTGCACCATTTCTATACTTAAATTCTCTTTCAAACGATGCTAAATGTGAACAGAACAAAATTCGACTCAAAACACAGCCCTGTCGTACTCCTTTCGTACTCCAAAATTTTTCTGACATCACATTTTTAACTTTCATAGCATCTATAGTCTCTTCGTAGATTTCTTTTATTCTCTTAAATAAATATTCGCTAATTTTTTCTTGTTCTATCACTTTCCAAAGCATTTCTCTTGAAACCGTGTCAAACGCTGCCTTTAAATCTACAAAGATAGCATATACCTTTTTCTTTTGTGCCTTGGCCACCTGAACAACGTGGTTTTAAATATGAACGTTATTTATAGTAGACCTCTCTGTTCTGAACCCTGCCTGCCCTTCTGGTAGTATCTATTATTCCTCTATTTTCTCAACTAGTCCTTTCCTTAGTACATTCGCATACACTTTATAAGCTGTTAATAGAAGAAAAATCCCCCTACAGTTACTCGGTACATTTGTATCACCTTTCTTGTACAGTGGAACAATAGCTGCAACTCTCCAATCGTCCGGAAATCCTTCTCCGTTCCAAACCATATTTAGTAAACCGACAAGCTTACCGAATAAGTTATCTCCACTATATTTCCAGACTTCTTTTGGGATCTCATCTATGCCAGCTGCTTTTTTAGTTTTTTATTCTAAGGTTACCTGCAGGATTTCCGTGTATGAGATCTCTTCAGACCCTAAGTCTTCTTCTATGGTAACGTATCTTCTTTCTACTAAGCTTTATTCCATGCTTCCCTCTATAATCATCCTGAAATGTTCTTTTTACTCCTCCAATGTTATATCATTTTTTTCGAAAATTCTTTTTTTCTTCGTATTTCCGAAGAATTTCCACACATCTGATTCGTTTCTTATTCTTCAAACTTGAGTTTGTTTCATTTCTTCGAATTCTTTCTCCTTGTCCTTGATAATTTCTTTCACTCTCTTCTTTCTTTCAAGTTCTCATCTTTATTCATTTTATCTACCTTACATTTATAGTATGCCGTTTTAACCTTTCTTTTTTAATCCTACATGCTTTGTCCTTCAAATTTTTTTTTCTCCTAATCTCCATGGCCTAATTACAATTTCTTTCTTCATTTTTGCCTCAGTCACAATATCTTTAATATCAGACCACGGCTCTTCTACCCTAACTATTCCCTCTGTATTCTCCTATTTGCTGAGGTCTTCGGCCCGTTGTCTAAGTTATATAATATCTTCTCAAGACCATGCGAATACTGGTATTTTTTCCTGTGTACCTTTTTTATACTATTTATTTCTTTTTTTATTTCGATAGTCATACTCAAGGGTGAATGGTCCAATTTTACCCTCCCTTCCACCTTAAGATATTATATCTAATCTAGCATGCACCAATCCACCATTGTGTAGTCTATCACTGAATTTCCTCTAGCTATTATATACGTGAACTCCCCTTCTTCATCACCCTCCATCCACCAATTCAACATGGTGAACCCTTTATCTTTAATTACTTAAATCAATTGCTCTCCCTTATTACTAATTATTCAATCTTAACTAATCCTCTCTTTTATCCATCCTGCTTCTACATCTAGAGACCTCCCCAGATTACCCATTTTTATATTAAAATCTCACCAAATAACTAAATGCTCTGCCACATCTATATTGTCAAATTCAATACTTTCTAAAATATCCCTTAAATTACCAGAAATGAACACCGACTATACATTTACAATTTTTTTATTTAATTCTACTTTATACTTTAATACATCTGGTTCCACGCAAAAGCCAAAATCATTTTTGTTCTCCATCCAGCTTTTTCTTAAACCTATTGAAAAACCACCTTTGGCTTGTTCCTTTTTATTTTCTCTACATGCTGCTACACATTTTAATATACAATCTTTTGACAATTTATCCTTGAAACAAATCCAACTTTTTTCTTTCAGTCACGTTTCGCATAAACCAACCAAATTATTGTTTTCCATAAAGTTTAAAAAATTCCTATCCTTATTTAAAATTCCCGTGCCATTCTAAAATATAAATTTAACCCCCTTTAGGGTTTACTTTTTTCATACTCCTCGCTCCTGACCTGGGCCGTTACTAAAAATTTGTCTGTTGATTACCTACTGTCTGATCTACTCTTACTACATTACGCATTTTATTTTGCACTGCCTCTCTCTCGTCCCATTTGTACCACTTTTTGTTCAACAGAACTTTTTTGTATCCTATTTTTACCTTATGGCCGTTCTCTCTACAAGCCTTAAGCCATTTGAATATTTCACCTTGTAATTTCCGGTCCTCAAAAGACAAATCATTTTCGATATAATTTTTCAAGCCTATCAGTATCTTTTTTCTTTGCTAAATCTTTTCCTTTTGTTCAGAACTTTTCAATTTAACAGTATATCATTTTAAATGTTGGCACCGCATCTTAAATTTTCCGTCAACAGATTTACTATGCTCCCTTTAACGTCTGAGACTTCTCCTAACCCTTTTATTACGATATTATTCTGACGGTCGGCCCGGTCTCTTTCTTGAGCGATATGCTTTATATTTCTCGCTTCAGATTCCAATAATTTTACACCACTTAGTGCCGTGGCCCTGCACGATCGCGCTGCCAGCTTTGTTACTATCGAAGCCGTCCTACTCGTCTTATCCGCTACGCTGCCCCCCTCCCGCCTCTTGTATTTCAGTACCACGCGCTCTACCTCTCCTAGCCTTTTATATCTTTTGGCTTCGTTAACAGCTATACTCTCTATCCTTTTCTCGACTGCCTTCAACCTTCGTGATATATCATTTATTAAATCTTTTAATTCTGCTCTTACTTTTTCTGCATCCACTTTTTCGTGCACCGACCTATCCATGTCTATTTTTAATCTTTCTACGTACTTCCTTAAACCTGAAATACTGGACATATCGTCGACTACGACTTTTCTTACTAGATCGTCTAGCGTCATTTGTGACTTGCCACCACTTTTCTCCACCTCCTTTGCCTTCGTTGTTTTTTCGCTCCTCAATTTTGACGATGCATCACTTTTGATTTTGTCCTGATTCATTTTAATAGCACTTAATGTCTCTGAACTTAAAGTCTTTACTCGGTACTATCACCTCCACGGCTATACGCACGCTGTACCCCGCCTGTTATCCTATCACCCTAACCTTAATTCACGAACCTGTACTTTTGTACTTACTTTTTGTTTCAGAAATTATATACTCCGTATAAATGTTACACAATAGTTCCTTTCTCACGCTATCAACTAACTATTGAACGCTACTACTATTCGATCTTTCCAATACTAAAATACGCAATTCACGCCACTTTATACAGAGCCTCTCGCGCGCACATGCTTACTCGTACATAACCACTAAACAAGTCCGATAATATATATATATATATATATATATATATATATATATAAGTACAATAATTCCGTCGATTGGATGCATTTATGCTCTTTACACTTTTATAAAACTATTTATACATTCAATACAATTATTACTATTCTATTTGAAAAGCTTTTATAATTTCTAGAAATTTTATCATTTTTTTCAGCTAAAGAGATTCTCTACTGTATCGAATATTTTGACTGCGTTAATTTCAATGTTTGGTTATTATGAACAAAATGTTTCTACTAGATGTATTGTAAAATTTGTAAATGAAATTTTAAAAATTTATTACAGAATAAAAATTTGTTACATTAAAGTAATTTATTAGTTTTTACAGGTATGTTTTTATATTATTTTTTAATCCTTAAATTTTAATTAATTTTAATTCACAAGATAATGTATTAAAGGTATAAACAGTATAACATTACACTTAAGACAAATTTCATTTTACAAAGGTTATTAGTATTAGGACAACAGTTTTTTCAATAACTAACGAATATTGGAAAAACTTAATCGCATAATTAGTATTGTTAAGAATATAAGTCTTTTTGATTATTATTAAAAATCTTAATGTAAACACCTTGAATAAAAGGAATTATGAGCGCTTTTTGGTCTTTCTACTGAAAGTAAACTTATTTATTAATGAATTATAGAAGCGTTTATGCTGTGCTGATAACAAATACTCGTAATGAGTGCAGACTGTATATATCATGTTTTTTTTTGTAAAATTATTTTTTCAGCTCATTTTATAACCTCCGATCATTATTGATATATTTTTAACATAAAATTGACGCAAACACTTTTTCACATAGCGGGTGGGAGTGGGGGGAGCGCGGGGGAGCTAGTACATACCCTAAAACCTCACAACTATACATTGTAGGAAGATGTATACAGTAAGATATACGTATATTCGAAGTCGTTATAAGTCTGAGGAAAAAGGTGTTTCAGTTAGAATAGGTATGATCCGTTGTTTCTTGGAATTTACTTTATCGATTTCGACCAAACAGATCTTAAATATATGTTGTAAAATACGAAATATCAGTAAATTAAGAAACAATCATGGTTTTTATGAGAATAAAAAAAATTTGCCGAGAGATTTTGTAGGTGTATAAATAAGGATGCATATTATCAGTATATCTTAGAACTTTTTCCGACGGATAACGATATAATGATAATATTTCCTTGTTTTTAGATACCTTTTACGAATAATAATTCAAATAAGGACTCTGTCCATTCGTTTTCATTTTAATTGAATTTATTCGTGAGAAAGAAAATTTTTGAAAGAAAGTGATTGGTCTTCTTTTTCACGCATTTACCGTTGTTTTTGAGTGTTTCGTGTTGAAAGTCTAAAAATTATGATATTCTCTACCGATATAAGTACTTTTCTCTGTAAAGAAATTTTCTGTTCTATAATCAAGTAAGCTTTTCTTGCTTATTCAGAAAATATGGTGGGCCTATGCTTATTGTAAATTTATGTGTATTACCATTATACCGTAAATATTATGTTTTTGCTGCTAACAAAATAAAATGAAGAATCAACGTCACATTTATGTGTCAGGGTAACTAAATATTTTAATATATTCTCGTAGTAGAGAATATTACATGCTTTACTTGGTACATTATTAGTTTTTTTTTCTAAATATGGAAGTTATTGTATATAAGACAAGTTGCAACTTAATATTAACCTATGACAATGGCGGTTATTTCAAAAATTATTCTACAAATAAATGCTTTCCTTTATTCGCCACACACTGTTTTATTCGTTTTTTTTTAACTGGATAAAGCAGTCCTAGCAGTCTTTATTTGTAAGAGCATTTAGGAGCTCCACCGATTTATGCTTCACCGCTTTCATCTACTTAGATCAGATTTCTTTTACAGCAGACTATATATTTTGAAACAAGAAAAGTTACAGAATGCTGAATCAGGCGAGTGCGGTGCGTGTCTACGCACTGAAGTGCGGATAAATAACGCTTCACAGCCAGCGCGTTACCCTGGAGCAAGATCCACAACATGCTTTTCCACATTTTCGGCCGTTTTGTAACAAATTTTTTTTACAGTGTTGCAAAAACTTTCAAATTGTGAGCTTGATTCACAGTTTGACCCTCCAGAACATTACCTTTAGTCATCACGATGCCGTTGATGTCAAAAAAAACGATAAGTATGGCTGTGAATTTGGATTTTAACATCCTTTATTTTTTTATTATCGGCGATGCGTAAGTTTTCCAGTGAATGGACTGCTACTTTGTTTCAACATCGTGTTGGAATATCAAGATTTTATCAGATCTGTTAGCGGACGAGCTTTTGATCAGGGGTCCAATTCTTTATAAACCACTCTGCACAGAGTTTCTTTTTGTTCAATTCATTATGTGAAATTTTTCTGACCGTTTAGTGGCATTGATAGTGCCAGCAATCATTTGAATGTTTAGACGACTATCTCAACACACAGTTTTATAGATTTTGAAAACTGTTTGTAAGTAAAAAGAGACACAGTTTAACCTGGATGTTGGTCATCTACGGCACTCTCTTGGCCCTTGCAATACCTTTTATACTATTGAAAAATACGTTCACAAGATCAAAATAATTCCTGTGGGATTTTTTTAACAATTCATAGCACTCAATCATAGTGTTATTTAATTTAACGAAACATTGTACATTGATCTGTGGCTTGTGTTTGTCGTCACACATTGTAATCGGCATGACAGAAATACAGGTTCGTTTGTAACCTTTATGAAAATAACATTACTACTACAGTAACAAAAACACGTTTTCGTACTGAAATAGACGACACTTTTAGTTGTCCAACGCTGCATTCATTTTACTTCTTATATAAGAAACTCTCCTTTTATTTTTCACTTTTTGAGGTGCCAAAAGTTACACTGATGTTTTCGTAGAGCACACCGTCCACGAGCAATCAACCAAGTCCCAACAAGACTTATTCTCTTGTCTTTGTCTTGTTCATCCGAAAAAGCCTGCGGCATATCCAAAATTCTCACTCTGGGAAGAGCTCCAGCAGTGAGAACGAAACAGCACGAAAAATGAATTTTTCGTTAAAATCACGCTTCTACTCTTTTAACTATAACTTGCTTCTAGATTAAGCAACAGTATTAACTTTGAAAGTAATCAATAGCGTGTAATAAGACCTTTAATTCAAGCCCAAGTTGAGTTAAAGATGTTGAATATAGCGATAGCTACGGACGGTTTAAGTTAAAGCTAAAAACAGTAGAAAAGCTTAATGACAATAAATTTAAACATTAAAACTCAAATCGCCCATAACTGCCACTCAGTTTATCATTTTTTACCCAATGAGGTCTTAAAGACTGTAACTTTATTCAGAATTAGGCCACAATTGAAAGACTGCAACAACTTGATTTTTGGGGCTGTTGCGTTCTCACTGCTGTAGCTCTTCCCAGGGTGAAAATTTCGGGTATGCCGCAGGCTTTTTCGGATGCACAAGACAAAGACCAAGAGAATGAGTCCCGTTGGAACTTATTTGATTGCACCTGGAGGGCGTGCTACATGAAAACATCAGTGTAACATTTGGTACCTCGAAAAGTAAAAAATAAAAGGAGATTTCCTCATATCTCTAGAACACCTTCTACGCACGATGTCTCGTTATTAAAAAGCCAGACATCCCACTAACTATTCAGTATTATCAATACTATTAACAAGTTATCAAATTCATTGTGGTGCGAAAGAGATATTATTATAAATTTAATATTGTAAAACTATACAAGCTTTCTTATAACGTTTGCAAATAGTTTTAGATTTTCTACTAATAAATTAAAGATGTTTAACTAGGAGAATGACATAGATAATAGCTAGAGTTTGTGTATGTTATACATTTGTTAAAGTGGGTTTCAGCAAATTCCCATTTCACCTTCGAGGTACTGCTCTCAGGCGCTGAACCTTATTCTACTTTTCAGGAAGTGTATTGATACAGATTTTCAAATGTTATCATATTACATATTAAACTAATTTTAAGAATAATGAAAGCTTTTTCAAAACTTGAAATTTGATTGCATATTTGTATTATGATACGTGCTTTAGCGCAATTAATTATAACGCACAAAATTATAACGCTAAAAAGATTAACTTTATAAAAAGACTACTTTTGATGCACACAAACATGATTCGAAGAAAGGCAAAGATATATTCACATATGCAATTAGTCCAATGGCATTTGCTTATAAATCTTATTTTTCAACGAACAGCGCGTGGCCTCGATACGTGATAGAAATTGTTACATTTAAAATAGCTGTGATTTTTACAAAAATTAAATTTTAATGAATTTCTATTACATTTATAATAAGTAAATTCAAGTCGTCCAATTAAAGTTATTGTTTAGACGAAAAAATTTCAGAAAATTAAAAATTTGACTTGATAAGACAAAGGAAATCGACAAGGCCTTGGTGGCGTAGTGGTAGCGTGTCTTCCCGGCAAGGAGGAGCTTCCCAGTTTAACTCTGGGGTCAAGGTGTTTTTTTCGTCTTATCAATAATGATAGGTTGACTACACGAATTTACTTGATATAAATTTGAAAGAAACTTATCTTTATTCGATGTTTATTGAAATCAGACCAATTCTAATACAGCGATTTCTATCGCGTGTGGAGGTTACGCACTGTATGTTGAAAAATAAGTTTGACAGATAAATTATATAGGACTTATTATATGTAAAAACTAATTTTGCTTGCTTTTTTTAGAATTTTCCAATTCGATTGTTTTATCCGATATACTTATAAACTTCTTATCATGATTAAAGTGATAGACATTGTATAACCGTTGTATGCAAGCTTATTTTTAGAGTAATAGTTTAATAAAACTGATTGGTATCTGATAAAAATGTAGAAATTGACTAATAAATTTTTTTAACTCGAAATACGAGAATGCTTTGTTCTTATGATTTATCAGCGGTTACTATTTGTATTCATTTCGAAAACGCATTGTTTGTAGGTAATATCATGATTTTTATGATTTTCTGACATAATATCTTCTATAACAAGATTAAAAACAAAAAAATTGATTTTTACCCTAGATATGTTTTTTTCTAATAATAAAATGACGTTGAAATAATAAATAAATTAAACTCAATATCGTCCTTTAGAGATTATAGATATGCAAAAACGAGATAAACTAGTCTTTTTCCATTAAAATTGGCAGAGAAAATCCTGAAATACGACTAATTACATATATACTTACTTTTACACCCACACACACCGGCGAAATTGATTATTATTTTATGCCAAAACGTGTTTTCGTCAGTAAAGTAATGATAATTCCGGTTTATTAATATAAAATATTCTAAAACATTGTATACAAGCGAATAATTGAATCTAAAAAAATGATTTACTAGGATTGATACAATCGGTATGATATAAGAACAAATTATTGAAACTAAATTTCAGGGTTCTTAGCGGAATTGGTATGCATAAACAAAATTAAACCCTGTTATGTTAGAGATGGTTAGAAAAACCTAAGTTATAACTGAATGTATATTTACTGAAACTCTAACTCATACCCTCATTTATTATTATTTGTTTTATGTAATAACGTTTTTTTTTTGATTCCATGAATGTTCAGATGTTCTAATGGAACATATTTGAAACCAACGTTTGATAGTAAAATAATTTATTTTCTTATCAAATGCATTTTCCTTTGATCGGAATAACCCGATAAAAACGAATTATTAACATAAAAATTTTGTTTTTAAGCAGTGATTGGTATTTAAAAACAAAAAAAAATCAAAAAGTTGTGGGACTTCCGGAAGAAGCTATGCTTATAAAGAAAAAGGAAAAAAAATTATAACCTATGAAAACATAGCTACCTTACATCAGCTCGGTCGACGAATATCTTGCAAAACATAAGTGTATAAATAAAATGTCCATGAAAATCCAGGACTATGTAATTATTAAAATATTATTTTACATAATTGTCCAATATTTTGGCAATCTCATAATGCCATTTTCAGGGCAACCTTTTAAAAATAACGGTCTTACAAAGGATGAACAAATAATACATGAATAAGTACCATTGGTAGACTGAAAAATTCATATGATGTAAAGATAAAAACCTCATTTAATCGAAAATTCCAACCAGTTGATACTTTATATTTAATCAAAACAGTACTACAAAGAATTTGTAATATTGATTTCAACAAAGCACAAAACGTTTCTAAAACGTTTAATAATGTAAAACTTAAAAACAGTTCTTCTAAAAGTTTGGAAACGTTTCTAAAACGTCATTAAAACTGTTGAATGTACGTAGCTAAGCTGAGCATAAGTTTATATAAAATGTTTTAGAAACGTTTACAGAATGTTTTTGGAACATACCTAAAGGGGGAGGGTCGATAAGGCCGGATTTTGGCCTGATTTTGGTTTGGGTGAAAAAATTTGAAAAAAATTCCTGAAGTACTTACT
>JAPYYV010010580.1:0-12474 GCA_030522625.1 Copidosoma aretas | reverse complement strand
CCTTAAGCTGCATCCATTGGACCAAAAGATCCTAAATAATTGTAAGTTTTATCAAAAATTCCTTCTTTATCATCATTAATTTCTTTAAATTTAATTCTAACATACGCTTTATTACATTCTTTGTGGATATAGTCATAAATGTCTTTTATACTTTGCATTGAAGCACAATATTCAAAATTTTTATGACACTTATATTTCATTGAAAAAAAATCATCATAAAGTACGACCATGAAGATAGCTACGGTAATATCATTCTTATTTTTTTTTATGTTAACGTTATTTTCAGAATTATTATTTTGGCGTTTTTCTTGACATCTTAAAATTATTATTTTCATCCGATAAACGCGTAAGGCATTTAATAAAAGCTTTTGCACTAGGGAGTTTGCGCGGGTAGCGCGTAGAGGGTGAAACGCAACTAGTATACATGTTTCTATCATATATATTAAATGCCTGTTCGACTGAAGTTATGCCATCTACTCAGCCCTACAGTGCCCCGTCCCATAATTTTCACCTTCAGTAAAAATTTGTCAAAAAACAATGAAAAAATAGCATAATTTTGTTTATTTTTTGTTTTTAGGTGCGACTGACACTGCCCCCCACCACCCTTACTTCCACACTTTTTCAATTAGCACTTTTACAATCCCCCTACACCCACCCCCCGAAAAGATGAGTAGATATTTAGTTTTTTTCGTGTTTAAAAATTATTTAGCCGCTCCACGGCCACTCCACATTTTTTGTATGGCCCCCCACGGCTCTCCACGCTACGTAACACACACCCCCCACCCCTACACTTTTATATCCTTCCAATAACAGCTGAATTATGTACAGATGTCAATGACACCCACAACAGACCCCTTGCCCCAGCCTTTTATATTTCCTAATACTTCCAAGAGAGAGCCGAAGACTACCGAAAGCAGCCAAAGCCTTATACTTACCCCCTTTCACCTTCGATTTCAAATCTATCTGAAAATGACCAGGATTTTACACCCTTGCAATCACCAATCCTTCGGAGAAAAACTTAAGTGTTTTGACAAGACGCCGGTGGAAGAATTTTAGCTTTAATTGCAGAAAATAAGAAATAATTTGTTTTGTTAGGTTATAAGTTAAGTTATTTCAATAGTTTTCGTTAAATAAAATAAGAAAGAAATGTAAATATATTTGTCGGTGTATCTGAAATAATTATTGTTCCATTCAACACAAGAATCTTTTAAAATATATGTGGTAATATTATCAATAAGTTATTTTAAATCCGTCTAATTATTCGATACCAATCACATCCCCTCCAGGTTCCATGAAGAATAAGAAACCATTAAATTTGTTTCTATGTTAGTTGAAACAAATTAATTTCACTAGAATAAAGAACATTCGCTTTATAGCTCATTTTTATAGCATCTTTGTAATATCGCTGCATCGCACAAAATTGTTTTTTTTTAATTTTCAAAGTATAAAGTAATTTGATTATTATATACGAATAATCATATGGAATGTTCAAGCCTCCACGCACCCACCAAAACCCGCTTGCTCTAAAGCCCCGCATCCCCCGACAACATAGCAAAAAACGAAACATCGATAGCTCCCATCCCATAAATTTCTTTGTATCCTCCTCACACCTCCGCAGACCGTTTACTCTATTTTTTTTTCTAGGCATATTATTTATCAGTATTTCTACGCTTTCTGACGTGTAAAGGCATGAGTTTGGTATTATACATTGTTTTTACTTATTGATAAGTCTTAAAGATCGAGTGAGTATAAATATAGATATAAGAGCTTGGATGGCTTAGTGGTTCGCGTTCTAGCTGCCTTACCTTAAAAATTCTAAGGCAGTTTGATTCCAATCGAAAAAAATCGAGATTTTTATCTCGTGTTTTCTCGATTGGACCACTTATCGGATTTATAAGACGATTAGTGGATTTATTTGAACGATGTCTGGACCTCCAAGGGCTTTCTTCTGGGGGTCGTCTAAGGGGAACTTTGCTCTAGGGGCCCGCACGAAAGACTCGCATACTTAGGGCGGGAAATTAGGGGAGTTTAGAAAAGAAGGGATAAGTTGGGTAGGTAAGTTAGATTATAATAGAATGGCAGCGAATTAAAAGTCTAGAAATAGGTATACGTGGAATAAATAACACGAACGAGTATGAATATATTCATCAATTTTAAGAATTTTCAAAATTTTGAAATAAAATAGTATTATTACAGAAAAAAAAAAAAAAAATAGGAATGACATATTACAAGAGAAAAAAAAGTAGTTAAGATTTATAATTATTTAAAATTAAAAACCCAAAGCGTACTTACAACTTTAAAAAAATGAAAAAGTATAATCATTTGATTATATTAATTTGAATTTTTGATACCTCCTTGTACGTATGTAACGCTTGAAAAGTTTTCACAGTACCTTTAAGGTATCGCTAAGGCAAGCTAAAAATTTTTTATTTAATTATAATTAAGTTTATCAACAACATTATTAACAAGTATACAATAAAATTATTGTAACGCAAAGTTAATGTATGAATTGAAGGATGGAATGATGTAACTGTTGACCTCGCATGATGCTTTACATAATACGAGATAATACGAGAACACAGAAATCGTCCTTTTATGTATCTGAAATGAATAATATTATTTCTGTTTTAGTGTACATGAGAATGATTAAATTTACACGAGCTGCATGATTTTTTGGGACTTAAACAACTAATATAATTATAATCGTTTCTAAGTGTTTGTCTTAGTCATTATTAATTATTTCGTATTGCACTATATTTTCTATCTTATAATTATTGTCATAATTAATTGGTATAAAAATTACATCTACAATTGGCTATAAGAGAACATAGATTTGTATATTATTAAAATATGTTACCCTATATCTTGGTTATACTTTAGTTTTATTATATTTTTGATTTACTAAATTCAATAATCCAAATTTTTTATATATTAAAGTATAAATAGGAATTTTTGGAATATTAATAAATAGAATTTATACAAGAAAATCGATTAATAATTGTTGATTAATGAAATAAGAATGTAAGGTAAAATTTATGGGAGATGTAAAACTATCTGCTTAGGTAAAATATAAAGGTATTTGTACAACAACACAATTTTTTTAATAATAAAGTTCAAATATATCAAGTTCATGATTATTAGAATTAAGATGTGTACGAAGCGAGAAAAAAAAAATAGAATACTTCTTTTTTATAGACAGGCTCATTTCTTTGCATGATGTAAAGCAATGATTGATGCATAAATTTAAATAATTTGTTAATAGTAATATTGTTCCAGGCATGACAGAAAGCATGTGGTACACTCATTATTCAATCAAAAAATTAAAATTTTAAATCTGCTGAATGAAAAATAATGCATTTGATAATTAAAATAATAGAATCAAATAAAAATGCTTAATTACTGAAAAATATTTATTGAGAATAATCGTTTCAGTAAGCATGTAATAACTTTAGTAAATATTAATGGTTTGCATTTTAATTTACAGTATTTTTATAATAGATATGTTGTCTTATGTATAGAAGTGCATGCATAAGAAAACTGTGACTATTCTCAAGACGTAAGATTAAAATAGTTGCATCGCGATATATTTTAATTATATTTTTTTTGTACGTTTAATTTGCCGTATTACTTACAATTTTCGATTTCATGCCCTAAAAACAAGGTATATGCAAATGTTTACTTTAGGAACTTATTTTTGTACAAACAAGTGCACCCAACTCATCACACGCTTATTATTTTTATTATTTTTTTCGGCAATCTAATATCACTGAAAGTGTCAAAATACCGTTAAAAGGATTTAATCAAACTAAAAGCTAAGAATATACACGTTTTAAAAAAGTTTTTATTGATTTAAGAACATGCACAAATGCAAAGTCGCAAAATTTTATACAATCATTTGTTTCTATGTCAAAAAAGGACTCGACTAATATTACGAATTTTTTACAATGGTAGAGAGTCTCCTCCAAAATTGTTTTTTATTAGGTTAATCACTTGTATCATCTCCTAACTTCTTACATTTTATAGATTTATGTTCTAAGACTTTTAAACAACAATGCTACATTAATTAAATCTGTAATGGATCGTGGGTTAAACGCAGATAATTACTAAATAACTTTTCTTAAAAATCAAGAAAATTTTATTCAACGTTATAATTCGGGCGTGAAGGTTGGCATGCCAAGCATGCAGGGGGCGAAGCTACACTAGTATATATATGAGGCGTTTCACGTCAAATCGCATAGGCTGCGCGAGAGACCACTTTTTATCCTTTAATTACAGTATCGAATTCATGAGAGAGATGAATCAACTTAAGCTTTTTCGACGTATTCTAACCTCAGCTTTTTGACGAAATCATTAAAAATACAAAAAAAAAAAGTCAACACAACCCAAAAAAACTATAACACATGTTATATCTTTGATAGAGTGTCTCAAATCCTTTTTTTTTATCGTATAAAACGAAAGAGTAGTTTTTTTTACGTTGGTATAGCGATTTCCAGAGTGTCCACTATTATATTATTCGAAAAATTTAACTCCAAAGTCTATACACTCGTGCCGCTAAGACGGACTTCCTGGCGGTGCGGTGCGGCATTCGTACCATGTCTTATGTTTGAAAACAACGCAATATTCCTGATCAATGTTTCATAATAAATCATTGTAATTTTTACGTAGCAATAAATAATTTTTATTTATTTTAACTCCAATACTTTACAGTATTAAATATTTTTTTGTAACGTCATTTGATGAGAAGCGAGGGGGAGCTGAAGGGTTGGGAGGGGGAGGCAAATGTCGCTAAAATCCCATACAACTATATAATATAGGAAGATATATAATATCTTCCTGTATTATATAGTTAATTCGTATGAATTATAAGTAATAGCCCCCTCGCGCCCCTCACACATTTTTTTGCATACTTAAAAGTAAGGTAAAAATATGCTGATTTTCAATGATTTTCTACAGTAAGTCTGACCCACCACCCCCCCGCCCTTTTTAAGTGTATCCTCCGCAGTCCCCCTACAGCTGCCCTACAGAACCCTAAGCCCCCCACATTATAAGGTAAAAATGTCTTGTTTTTTCAGGTAAATATCATTTTTTTTGCCCCCTTACCGCCCTCCTTATTTTTCCCCACAGCCCCCCCACCTTCCCTCACGCCCTCCCGCAACCCTCGTGCCCCATATTTTCGTTAGGTTATCCCTTATTTACCTAGCAATATAAATTTGTTTTCTCCGTGTTTTCATGTAAAAATCATTTAATCTATTTTTGGGAGCCCCTTACAGCTCCCACACAGCCCCCCGCGAGAACTTAGAATTATTTCGAGTCTTATATATTTGGCCCCCCAGTGCTCCCCCGCATTTTAACAATAGCCGAAGATGGCCGACGTCACCCGAAAGACTAATTTTCGCCAAACTCTGCCGAAAACAGACGAAGTATTCCGATTACATACGATCTGATAACAGGGATCAGGCAGAGAACTGATTCATGCACATGATGCAAAAGAAACAGGTGTGTGCAAATTATGATGGCGCCGTAGTCTAGCAAACTATAGCTAAGCAGTTATAGGCTAAGATCTTCCAATCGGAAACTGTTTTTTTCATTAAAAAAATGACTGGCAATATATTTTCGTGTATCATACTTTCGATCATGATGTAAATAGACAAGTTTTTCTGGATAGCACATGCTTTTGACAACGGAGAAAACCAATTAGATTTTAGGTAACATATACTAAATGGGCCCCTCCACGCCCCCTTTGGCCAATTATTATTAAATGTACTTTATACTGGATTGATATGTAGTACACGTATAGGTATATGATTGTGTTATTGTAAGCATAATATAATGAATGACAATCCTTCATTTGTCATACCACATACTTATTCGTTAAGTACCAGATGAAACCGCAGAAACCCAGTACCCTAATTCCCAAGCTTTTTAACCCCGTAAACCGGGGACAACAAGAAAATAGTGTAATTATTAATTAAATTATTTTAAAAATAACATCATTTAAACCCCAAGCTTTTTAAGCCATTGACATCTCCGTGGGGTGGCGTTGGTCTCCCATCGTCTGCAGAGTACACGTTGGGCGCTCTGTGAATGCAGCTTTGAAAATAAAGGATGATTCATAATTCGGTCAGTACAGGGAACGGAAAGTAGAAAAGTCAATGTCGAAAAGCTTAATTTTATACGTGTGTGAAAATATGTATTATACTGTAAGGAACTTTTCATTTTTATGAAAATTAGGCAATCACAGCAAACATCTTTTCTTAACGTTATGTAAAATATATTGTAGATGACTTTTAGGATTTGAATAATCATATCAAAACATTGTTAAGAAAAAAAATAAAAATCATAAAAACAATACGTGTATAGAAGGACATTAGATTGATGCAAGAAATTAAAAAAAAATTTTTAAGAATTGTAAGGAATTCTTTTTATTGATTAAAATAAGGATGAAAATTTTTTTTTTTAATTGTTAAATTTAAGAGATACATTTATACAGAAAAAAATTTATAGTTTGCTACTCTACAACGCGATTATGGTGTGCACACGCCTGGTTTTTTTTTGCATCATGTGCAATGATAAGTTGCTCTGCCCGATTCCTGCAATGGGGGGTTATAAGGGTATATTATAGGGTATTATTCTATGTACTTTATTCTGAAACCTAATACACTCCTCTGCTTACACTCTTAGTAAATAAATGATCTGTTAATAGACAGTATAAGCAGGCAAGTCTATCTTGTTATTTGGTTGTAGGTTTTTCAGTTATATTTCATTTTTATTTCGTAACTCTCGAACGTATGGGTGTTCCGTTATCTGTTGTATCAGTTGTATTACTAATAGTTACGTTTTATTATTGTGCCGCTGTCTATTAGCCAAAAAGACGGGCAGGCAAAACAGAAAAATTCCAGAGGGCTGTGAAGAAGCGGCTTCAGCTGCAATCGGTTGTTTTTGGCAATATTCGACGATGTTGAGGGGTTAAGTGAAAGGATTTTTCTTTAGTATTACTAATAGTCAAGTGTCATTCTTACGTTTCTGTTGTTTGGTTAAATGAGACGTGTGTACAAACTGTGATTGTGCTGTAGTCTAGCAAACTACATCTAGGCAGTGACACACACCTTGTTTTTTTTTGCATCATGTGCATGAATTGGTTGCTTTGCCCGATTCCTGCAATAGGGTGTTATTAGTGTTCATGATAGAGTATTATTTCATGTACTTTAATACGAAACCCAATTTACTTCTCTGCTTGTACACTTGGTAAATAAATGATCTGTTAATAGACAGTGAAATCGGGTGAGTGCATTTGATTATTTGGTTGTAGGTGTTATATTGTATTTTTATTTCCTATTGTGCTCGAGTGTATGGGTGTTCCGTTATCTGCTTCATCAGTTGCATTACTATTGGTCACGGTATGTTGTTTTGCCTTTGTCTATTAGCCAAATAAGACGTGCGGAAAAGATAGAAACTCTTAAGGGGCTGTGAAGGTGCGGCTTCAGCTGCAATTTGTTATTTTTGGCAATGTTCGACGATGTTGGGTGGTTGGGTAAAAGGATTCATCTGTAATCAGAATAATTCGTCTGTTTTCGGGAGACGTTGGCAAAAATGTGTCTTTCGGGTGACGTCAGGCCTCTTCGGCTTTGGTTAAAATAAGGGGGGGCGGTGGGGGGGGGGAAATATATTAGACTTATATGAATTCTACGTCCTTCTGGATTGCTAGGTATATAAAGGATAACCTAACGAAAATTGGGGACACAAGGTGGCGTGAAAGGACCCGTGAGTGCTACGGACAAAATAAGAGGGCAGCAGTAGGGGGACTGTAAGGGATAAACTGAAAAAGGGCGAAGGCATGGATATAAAAAGTTGGCCGTGGGTAAGTCAGACTTACTATGAAAAATCATCAAAAAGTAGCATATTGTAACCCTATTTTTACCCTACTTTTAAGCATGTGAAAAAACGTTTGGGGGGGTATGGAGGGGCTATTACTTACGACCCACACGAATTACCTGTATAATAAAGGACGATATATGCATATATATACATATCTTCCTATATTATATAGTTGTATAAACAATAATTAGTCCTACCCCCCCCCCCCCCACTCCACCAAACTTATCCTCAGCTCCACCCCGGATCCCACAGCTTCCCCTTAAATCGCGAAGTTATTCATTCATTTTAACGTTATTTTAAACCTAATTTTTTTTGCTAGCTCCCCCCCGGCTTCCCACAGCATCCCCTCCACCTCCCCCTCGTCCGCCCTCAGCTCTTCCTCATCACCTTATAACCTATTCTACAATACACACACACACACACACGTCCTAATTATGTGTTAATGCATATGAATTGATAATTTGGTTTCATTTCGATTTCTCCCTTCTACACGTTTTAAGATTTACATTATATTAACAACTGTACAATAAAAAACGTATGAGTAGAAAAAAAGTAGCGCTTACTACCAAGATATTGATTCTATAATGTATATATATATATATGTATACTAGAAGTCGAGTGGATCATAAGTAATGGCCCCCTCTTCATGCCCCCCAACAAGTTTTTAACATGATCAAAAGTAAGGTAACATTAAGGTGAAAATATGCGAATTTTTAATGATTTTCTGTAGTAATTCTGACCCACCACACCACCCTCTATTCCTTACACTTCCCATGATTTTTATTTTCGATAGGTTATCCCTTACTAACTTAACAATCCGCAAAAACTAAGAATTTATTTGAGTTCTATATACCCGCCCCCTGCCGTGCCGCATTCTAGCCGAAGATGTCCGACGTCAACCGACAGATGATATCTAAGATCTCCTAATCGCATGAAACATCTTTTTAATACAGAATACCTTCAGCAATATAATAATGTGTATTACACTTATTGTAAAGGTGTATTATACTGTCAATTATAATGTCAATATACAATGTTGGTTGGATAGCACATGCTTCTGGCAAAATATAAACATAATCACATTTTATGACAGCTGATCTCTATATTAAAAAAAAAAAAATTTCTTAATACAATTTTCCACTACTACGTCAAGAATAAATAAGTTAGCTCTTTTAAGGCAGGAAATAAAACACGTTAACGTCAGTTATAACGCTTATTGAACACATATTTAATGACCCGTAAAATTTAGCAAAAAACGGAATCCAACTAAAGTTAAAACCAAGCACCAATGACTAAACAACCTAATAGAATTGCCGGCTCAATAAGTTTATTAATTAATGATTTATTTAGTAATTTGAAATTCAAGCATTAGTCTATTGTATTTCGTGATAACGTACATACTATTATTATACATTATTACAACAATCGGACACATCAGCCGAAAAGTTTCTGATTACTTAGTTTATTAATATCCTGCTTTTCCTTTATAGTTACACATAATTTTCTATTTTATACCAATTAAGATTAAAATATCTAAAAAAAACTTATAATTTACACTATACAAAAAAAAATATATAATATATGTAAATGACTTTATCAATGTCGATTTCAATTATTGAATGATAAAATAATGAAAAATACGATTATGTTAGTATGTAAAATCAAATACAGTAATATAGGATCTTTAAAGAAATTTTTGTACAACTTGGAACTTTGAATTTTTTTAAGTTGCAAATTTCATTGTTAGTGAACTACTTAGCAGATCAAGTAATGTTTATGACTTCTACTTATACATAACGTAAACTATGTTTTGATGAATGTCAAGTAGTTATCAGTAAGTCTACAGATTGTACTATAACTATACAGTTGTCTGTCAAGCGTGGCTCAGCTCAAAGCAAGACCCAATGTCAACATCTTTATTTGCTTGTCATGTACGCATTCCTTGCTCTCCCACTCCAAAAATTTGCGAAGGTGTGGTCCAAGTATTGCCGTTTTGTTTCGTGCTAATTTTATGTTTTAAAAGTGTGGCAAATTTGACAAAAACGCTAAAAAATTCACCACATATTTCAAAACAAAAAAAGGGTTGCAAAACAAAAGCTGGTCAAAAACTAGTAATTTTTAATTTTTTTATCGTTTTTTTAGTTTTTTCTCAATCCGTACGAGCGAGTTGAACACAGTATGCTGGAGCAAAAAATCCGTCTAACGCGCAAGGTGGCCCGATCTCGCTAAACGTGCTTATATACGGAAGGTAGCCATTGATTTCCGAATGTGAAAGGAAAGAAAAACGGAAAAAAAAAGATTCAGATTTATAAATATCATGTTTGGTTCCAATGCAAATGTACCAGGATATATATGACAAATAAAGGCGGGAAGGGTTAGCCTAGAAATTGGCATAAAAAAGGAAATATATTTACTTTTTGCACATAACAAAAATAGACAAGAGCAGGTGGCCTTACTAATGACCAATCGAAGAATTAACGGACTACATCAAATAAAATTAGCACAAAATAGGCAAAGAAGATGCAGTTGTGCATAAAAAGTGAAGGTTCGTAAAACGAGAGGATTTATAAAAAGAACTACATTGGAAAATAAACTTGACAAAATCGAAGAGAACTTGACAAAGAAAAGGAAGACTTTTATCAATCAGAAAATAGAAAATACTGTATGGTAATTGACATGTCTATCATCTATAAAATGTTAAAAAAAAAAATAGCAGAGAGAGAAGAATAAAGCAAAAAGGAAAAGATACAGGTGAGACGAGAAATTTGTTAGTGATAGACTGTAGGATCTGCAATGATAGAAAAAAAAGTACAAAGCACACAATGCCATGTAAAGAGGTAAAAAAAACAACAAATAAAATAATAATAATAATAATATTAGTCAGAAACATAGGATTAAAATAATTTTGAGATATGCTGGAGCAAGATGATTCATGTGAAAATAAAAGATATTTATGTAGGTTAATGAGGCACAGTACTAAAGATTGAAAGTTCAGAAATATGTTATGCAATATAAATTATAATACTATGTAAATGCAAGAAGAAATTATAACTCGTTCTTGTATGTTCAATCAATTACATAAGTTACTCAATTAAAAAGAATATTAGAACTAATATAAAAGGATGAGAATTTTGAATAGTTATGAAACAAACAAAGTAAATGTTGAAGTATATAAAAATCGATTTATGTCATGATTAAAAATAAGATAAACTATTACAATTTACAAATGTTAAGAAAGAATTTCAAAATGATATCTTATTATAAACTTCTATCCATAATTGATTCTAAAATGACCAATGATAACAAACAAAGGCTCATAACTATTTCTGTAATAATAATGATTGCGTAAATATAATATTCGTATACATATTAATTAATATTAAATTTAGATACTAATTAATGTCATTATTAGTATTAAATCATTAGCAATGATTTGATAAATCAGTAAACTAATTTTATGTATTGAGTATATCTGTTAAAATTTTTAGCGAATTTTTATGAGATCGCTTGAGTATCTATGTTTGTACGCATATATGTGTATTAAAAAATAAGCTTTTCCATTATTTTCCAGACATAAAAATAAAAATATTAAAAATAGACGTTGGCGCGCAGAGCGCGCAGGGGGCCAAGCCCCACTAGTACATATATATATATATATATATATATATATATATATAAGAATCAATATTTTGGTAGTCCGAGCTACTTTTTACCCACCCTCATGGTATTTTATTATACATTTGTTAATACAATGTTAATCTTAAAACATGCAGAAGGTAAAAATCGAAATAAAACCAAATTAATAATTCCTATGCGTAAAATCATAATTATGTTATGTGTGTGTGTGTATTGTGGAGTAGGTTATACGGTGATAAGGGGAGATAAGGAGGAGATAAGGGGGATCCGGAGAGGGAGCTGTGAGGAGCCGAAGTGAGCGGGGAGAAGCTAAAAAAAAATCAGGTTAAAAATCACGTAAAATGATCAAATAACTACGTGATTTGAGAGAGAGCTGTAAGGAGCTGGGGTAGAGTTGAGGGGGAGCGGAGGGGGAGCAGAGGGAGGGGCTGGGATTTACTTTTGTTCATACAAAATTACATGTATATGGGAGCGTCCAAGCCAAGCGTGCCAGTCGGCGCTGGCAACGGCTTTTTTGCATAAATCACGTTCTGTTCAACTCACTCACAAGCTTTTAGAAATAGCTAGAAAAAAAATGTAAACACATACATCTAAAAAAATATATAAAATAAAGAAATCAATTTTCAAGTACTGGCCTTTTTTTCTCAATGTACCTACTTTTTTTTTTTTTTTTTTACACAAATGAAAAGAGCAAGTCTTAAACTACAATCCCTTAAATTTCCAAGTTGGGATGGTAAAAAATAAGCGAGTGGTAAACAAATAAAGACGGCAGGTCATGATAAATTGATACACATAGGTATAGAAAGGATGGGGACGCCGTAGAGGTCCGTGCTCATAACCAAAAAAGTATACCTATAGATATCAAATTGACCACACATTGCTATCTTTATTTGCTTACCACTCGCTTATATTTTGCCATCCCAACTTGAAAATTTGAGGGATTGTAGTTTAAGACTGGCTCTT